>BTPH01000076.1:0-55239 GCA_036245725.1 Mrakia hoshinonis
GGCTGGAGCAGGCGCTCGCTCTCCTCTTGGGAGCTGGTTCGGAGACCGGAGGCCGTCTTAGTGTAGAGAGGGAGATGAGACAACATGGGTGTTTGAATGGAGGAGAGAGTCGGCTGGACGAAAGGAGAAAGAGCGAGCGATGAACAGGATGGGACATCCCACGTCATGGCGGAGCTCGGACCGCAGCTTGCCGGCCGGACGAGGCCGGCGCACTTACGAAGGAAGCTCGTCAAAGGGCGCTATAGCTATAGCGCGGGACAGTCATATCGTACAGGATGACAGGAGAGCCGAAAAAAGAAGACTATGCGAAAACTTAGAGACCGACAAAAGTGGGGGGGGGAGAACGAAGTGCGGGCTCGGCCAGTCGAAGATAGCGAGTAAAAGCGAAAGAGAGATTCAAAAAAGAAAGCTATGCGAAAGAAGGGAGCCATTCCGTAGACGTGGTGCGAGAAAGCAAAAGTAGACGACAAGTCAAGCAAAGGGTAGTGATCCAGGAGGGAGGGCTGTGCTGCGGGGGACCGAGAGGGATGTTGCTGCTCCGTTGACTGTGAGGTACAGATCACTCATTGTAATTCCTGCTAATACTCAATTTTGATTGCCTCTTGTTCCTATACTCACAAGTCTACCTTCCTATCTAATGCTCTCCCACCTTCTACTCTGCCACCCCAACTTCTCTCTCCTGTGTCATCCAGCACTCCCTGATCTGAATCGGGGGCGAAATCGACCCGCCAAGGGCGGAACGCGACGGCTAGTCTGCAACACGGTGGAATAAGATCAGTCAGTCACAGTGATGGTGCAGTACAAGACTCAAACTGTGACTGTCTGGACTGCATCTGGCTCTTGACTATCGATCCAGACGTGCAGCCAGCCAAAGCAGACCCGCTACTGACAAGCTCATTAGGCCCGAGCTCAAGAAAGCCCTTCTATACGCATATATCTCAGCTGACATCAAGACGCTCGCATTGCCAGCCGCCAGCTACAAGCCTCGCCTTGCGGTTGCTCCATCTCGTTCCTCCAGGTTGACACTACATGTAGTTTACGAACCTAGGTCCGAACGTCCGGTTCTTGACGCTATATTCGTAATCAAGACAGAGCGCAGGCATCAACGCGAGATCCACCCCAGGGGCAACTGTCATCCTGACTGTACGAGACAAGCGACCTAATCGGGCAAGCATCAGAACAGTAGACTCCATCTGAGTGGGTCTTGCTCATACGGGGCGGACAAAGAGTATCTGGCGCCATGCAGATCCAGGTAACCGCTCGATCATTGCGAGTGCTTTGAGCACGCTTGTCTCTTATGTCGTCAGCCTGGAGGAAGATCTCCACCGGCAAAGAATCAGCGGAAGCGTGTTGGCCACCGTGTAACAGAGTCCCCTTGGTCAGCGAATTTGCCCATGTCCATTTGGCTGCGCATCGCGGACTGACCTCCTAGCACAGGCACAACTTCGATAAGCTTGAAACCTTGTGGTTCGGTTTCCCAGTACGCTTTAGAAAGGGGCTCAGACGCCATCGTAAAAAGCTCGACTCCGGTCTGGAAATGCTTGAACACTGGCCCGCCCCACGGTATCAAAATACACGTCAACTGTAACTTACGGTTGGCTAACTCAGTACATTGCTAGCGTACCTTTCCCTGAACTGAGCAAGCTCGCGGATCACTGGACCGTCTCTTTCGCCTCCCTTTTGCCCATGGAACAGAGTCTGACTTCGCTTTCTTTGGTCCTTTCAGATTGCCGGGGGCTCGTGATTAAGCTCGTCAAGTTCCGTGCGAACAACTTTACCTTCTTTAACATTGGCTTGTTGTCCAACTAACGTCGGACGTTTGACACTATCGAGACCTACAGCCGCGATTATTATATACTTATTTTTCGAGGATAACTGATGACAAATATATCCAAAGCGAAGACAGAAAGACACGCAAGCTGGGAACATGAGCTGTAAAACTAGGAGACGATAGACTACAAAGTACAAAAGCACCCATATGGGAAAGATAGATGACGGCAAAGAGATCAGACGCGGAGGCTGAGCATAACTGATGACGGCAAAAAGAAAGTAATCACGCGCGGCTGATGGTCAGTTGAGCGTGTTCTTTTGCTCGCGGGTCCTGTGGTCCCCTTCGTTGAGGTCCACAGCATCCGTGTACATATCGTGTTCCGATCCGTTCGGAGATGTCTCGCTTGCGTCGTCAACGCTTGACCCGGATGACACATCTTGGTGGGTCGCTCGCCGCCTGTGTCATGACAACCTTAAACACCCTTCGCAGTCCGAGGCAGAGGAAAAAGACGAGTTTGAAGACGTGCCATCCTTCTTGAGCGTGATTCGATAGCCTTGCGAGACAAAGTGCTGGAAGCAGTTTCGCAACAATGAGCAAGTGATCAAATTAGCGCCTACCTCAAACGCCCTAGATTTCTACAGGTCAGAGTAGGCCTGCGCGCTGACCTTGACTAGCTTTGTAGATGGTGGGACTCCGGGATACCTTTTGAGTTTGATAGAAAAATCGACCAGAAGGAGACAGTAAGCCTCGAACGAAAGCGGCGGACAGCTTTGAGGCTGCGACGTACTCTTGTGGACGACAGATGGTGAGTGGGCTGGAATAGCACTCGGCCAGGATAGGAGCGTGGTTCAATGAGTTTGTTGTGCGCGATTCGACGTCGAAAACAGAGAACCGGAGACTGTACGTTCCCTCAGTCCGGACAGAAAGATCCTGCAATCGCCGCCGGCCAAAATACTTAACGTCAGCCATGACCTGAGCCCACGGTCTGGATGAAATCACTTTAAAGATCGATGCGCTTACCTGGTACACGAACCAGATACCAGGAGTATCATTAAGGTCTGTAAGGCAGACGGCTGATGAAACGAGATCTGCAAATGCCAATCGTTTCGTTAGGTCGTCTCCATCTGCTGTTGTGCGAGCGAAGATGACTTACTCCCGATTGAGTTCCGTATCGTCCTGTTCAAGGTCGATTGTGAGGTCAATTGTTTTGATGTCCTCTGAAAGATGTTGTGTCCGCCGCCACTGCTGCTCCGGGCCGATGCGCTGCCACTATTAGCGGTCCCGCTCGATGAGCCTGACCGGCCGCCACCAGGACTCCCACTTATGCTGCCGCTCGCACTCGCACTCGCACTCAATCGACGACTTGCGATTGAAGGGCTAGTGTAGTTCGCCGATGCGGCGCGTCCTCCCATGGGCAGTCCGGACCACACTCTAGCGTGATTTTGCGAATAGAACGGCGCCAGGTGGGCAGCTGACAAGCTTGGCGAATGAGACGTGGACGAGGACTGCAGCTGCCGAACTGATAAGACGTGGGGCAGGGCAGGTAGGACATTCGAAGTAGAGCGGGCTGGCTGTCGTTGTGAACGAGGTGGCTGATTGTTTGACTGGCTTGACGTGAGGGACAACGAACCTGAGCCTATGACTAGCCCGTGGATGGCTACGGATGACGTCGGCGAGCACAGATCCACAGAGCAGTATAGACTAAATAAATCCATGCGACAGGAGCAAAACGTAGGTAATGAATTATTCAGTATATCTCCCGGATCGAAGGTCTGGACCGGGTTGCTTTGGTGACTGATCCGATGGCAATCTTGGACAAGCTCACCTTTCGTCTAGCTTCGTCTCACGGCCGGCATGCGAGAGCTCCCATATTCACAGCCGGACGATGGGCACATGAGCAAGCGGTCGTCTGCTCTTGTCGCTAGACTGATGAAAGAGTAGGAAATCAGTGGGATTGTGCAGAGGATGGACTGAAGATGTAGTCCAGTCTCTGGGAAGAATCACCACGCTCACCGTACGGTGATAAGAGACGTCCGGATCGAAATTGCCTGTTGAGACGAACAGTGCTGTCAGTTCCTGCGTCCGCTACGCCGAGTCAGAGTCCGACCTACCCCACGGAGCAATCACACACAGTCCCAAAGCGAGATTCTTGGCGTCCATATGCACATCACAGAACACCGACACCTCGTCGCGCGGCAAGCTGAAGGCGATGAGATGGAAAATGGAAAACCAGGGTTGAAACTTGACGTCCTCGTGAGCCCTGAGTGCGTTGTACCTCGCCCAGATGTCTGGAAAGACCTGCTTGATGACGAGCTCAACCGCCCGACTGTAAGATTGGTCAGCATACGCCCAGCTTGCACGCTGGAATCTGGCAAGACTCACCTACGGTCGAGGGAGACCATCGGGACTGACGCAGGGAAATGGGATGATGTTTCAGCGAGAGACCTCGGAGTTGGGACAGACTGAAAGGTCACTCACCTCTCCCTGCTGTGCTGCCGCAGTCTGCTGCCAGTGCTGCTGGCTCGCCCAAGCGTTCTCCTGCGCATCGGGAACCTGACGGCGCTCCGACATCCTTCACTCGACCTCGAGCACCTCGCTCTCCCTCCTGTTGAGTTCCGTCATCCCACCAAACCGTCGGATGCGTTCGACCTCGCCGATCGAGTCGATGCTCATGTTGCGGTCCTGCGGTCTGGACCCGCTGATCATGAGTCCGGCAGCAGATTGCCACGACTCGCGTCGCTCGACCATCAGGCCTCCGCCGTTGGTGACGATCGAAGAAGCTCGCCTCGCTCGACCGTGGATCGCGTACGCGAGCAGAGAGCCCTGGGACGAGTTCCTCTGTCGAGGCGGGAGCGATCCGAACGTGACCGACTCGTGCGAGGTCCGTCGCTTGTACGACGAGTGGGCGTCAAACGTATCGTACTCTGATCCGTAGATCGAGTTTCTGCGGCCGTGGTCGAACGCGAACGACGAGTCGTACGACGACCGGCGAGAAAGTGCGGCCGCATCAGGATCCGCGAGGTCGTCCCAGGCGTCCTGCTCGTCGCCGTCGTCCGAGGAGCGGATCGAGATGGCGCTCTCCCTTCGAGAGTACGCACCCGGACCGGCTCCGTTGAGGTTGTCAAACAGCGAAGCCTTGGCGTCCCTCCGTGCTCCTCCACCAGGGAAAGGGAACGGGAAGTTTGGGTGCTGAGCGGACGAGCGTCGACGGTTCATCGACCCGGCCGAGGAAGGTCGTCTCATGAGCGATCCTTGGCTCGAACGACGCCGTCCGAGGGCCTCGCCCCATCCTGCGGAACCGTTTCCTGCGCTGCTGGTGTGCGAGTCTCTCCTCTGGCGGGCGGCCATGAACGCGTAGTAGGACGGCCGTCGCTCGATCGCCTCGGGAACGACGGGTCCACCTGCAGTCCCAGCAGAGGTTGCCTCGCTGGCTCGTCTCGACCATCGGCTCGCCCAGACGGGCGACTCGTAGTTGTCCTCCGGTGCTTGCCACTGATCCGGTGTCGACGAGTTCGTCGTCGGACGGACGGAACCCGCGTTGTCCGACACGGTCGGCGGGCATTCGTCAGACTCGGACGACGTCTCGTCGCACGCATGCGAGTACTGCGACATCGGAGAAGGGTTTGCCACACCGAGCGCGGTCGTCCCTCCAGACAGAGCCGGCAGCACGGGCGGGTTGAGCTGGTTGGCCGCATGGACCTCGGCCGCTCGACGTTGAGCGAGATGATAGCCGAGTCCAGGGATGATGGGCACCACACGAGCCGTGGGGAGGGTAGTCGGCAGAGGTGGAGGGTTCGAGACCACCCTCCGTCCGTCCATCGGTGGCGACCGTGGCGGACGAGGCGGAGGAATCGAGGACCGCTGCCGAGAGGAGGACAGGTACGAGTTGCCGGAAGGGTCGCGGATGGAGCTATAGCAGACGGAAAGGCGAAGCAAGCGGATTCAGAGTCAGCAGGCGATCATTGTTGCTCTGTGTCGCAACCAGACGAGCTCCCGACGCGATTGCGCTCACAGTCCAGCCAGTAGACCATCCGCCGCAGAACGAGAGAGAATCGAGGCCTCAGACCGCGAGTGGGACAGCGTCCGGTGCGAGTCTTGGTTCGGATTTGAGGTGGAGAGGAACATGTCGGATGATGGATGCGAGCCTGCGCTTGGAGGGTGGGTGGGGGATGGAGGGAGGGAGGCGAGGAGGAAGGATGCTGCTGCCGGTGTGGCTGGCCGAGTGAGATTATTTGGTGGCTGAAGCAGGAGGGAGAGGACAGAGTCGGAGTTGTCCAACCTCGACGCGGACCCGACAATGCGTGGGGAGAAGGAGGGTGTTTGGGTGTTGACGGATCAAGGGGAGCGGATGAGACGGGAGGTGTCTCGCTCGTTTGCGTACACAAACGTGCTCTCCGCGTGGTGATCTGCCGAGTTTACGAGATGTCGAGAACCGGCTCGGACGAAGAGACCAGCTGGTTCGCTGGACGGGGTGGGAGGGGGTGGTGGGAGTGAAGAGAACGGGGGGGGTGGCTCCTCTGCCGTCGGCTATCCCCTCGGCCAGCAATCAGCGACCTGACCCCCTCATCCGCTCGTCAACGGTCACCTGGACCTATGCAGATACAACTACAGCAAACACTCGCTCCCGAGCGTACGGACAGCGTGGCGACAGGTGCGCGAGAACACCGAGCAGGGTCAGTGTTGAGCTCGAGCCCTCCCTGACGTGGCAGCTCGCCCGCGCTCTCGTCCGCCGGCTGACCATCCCTCTGCTCCTGCCCCTCCCTGCTCTGCAGAGGTCGAAGCTCGTCGCGCGTTTGCCAACTCGCTGCGATCCGAGGTGATTGAGCCGCTCCAGAACCTAAAGGTACGTAGATGCGATTCGTGACTTCCCTTCAGGCGCGGCTTGGAACAGACCGGTCGGCGTGCGTCGCTCTTTCAACAGGCGACCCAGACGAGGATCGCAAACAGCATCTCTGAGGATATCAAGAACTCACACGACAAGTATAACGAGTCAGTACTCGTGTCCTTCGTTGAACGCCTCGTCGCGGAGGCTGACCCAACCGTCGTCACGTCGTCTTCCGCAGACAGGGCGCTCTCCTTGCTAAGCTCCAAAGGACATATGTCCGCAAGACGTCCGAGTACATGGTACGTCCTGAATGATCGGAACTGGATTCATGTTTGAGCACTCTCTGGCTGACCCTCCTCGGTCGGTCTGCCTCCTCGACAGGACACTGTGAACCCGTCGGCTCTGTCTCCGTCCGCCACCTCGCGCAACGCACCCTTGCTTCCTGTCTCGTCGGCTGCGTCTTCATCGACCTCGCCCACGCTGGCCGACCAGCGTCGAGAGCAGCTCACCGCCGGGATCAACGACGCCAAGAAGGGCCTCAATCAGTTCATCTCCAACCTTCGAGGCGACCGAGGCGAGGACAGGGATCACCCGCAGTCTGGATCCATGGCTGGCAGCTCTGGCCATGTTCAGAACAGAGCGAGCGTCGACGAGCGCGAGAGGCTCGAGAAGCACGAGCGCGAGAGGGAGCGTGAGAGGGCCGAGGCAGGCACGATGAGAGGGGTCAAGGCAAAGAGGGAGGCCGAAGATGCAGGTCAGTCTAAACTTCTCATCCAGACGTCGCAATTCGCAGGGAGGGTTGTCAAGCTGACCGAGCCAACTCTGCGCCCACAGACGCCAAGTATCGACTCGGAGTGTTCCATCTCGAGTCCTTGAGGATCAACGTGGAGCGCGTGTCCCAGGGCGGAGCAAACGTCAGTTCCCAGCATGCACGACCCTCAGCACCGCCTGACCCCCTTTCGTCCCTCTGACCTTTGCAGTCAGCCGCCGACTTTGTGCAAGAGCTCGTGCTCACGCTGCAGACTGCGCTCGCCAAGTTTGCGATCGGACTGCAGGCGACGAGCATGTTTACGTTCCAGATGGGCAAGCGATCCGAGGAGGCTGTCGAGAAGATCGACCTCAGCAAGGAGGTCAACGCGAGCATCATGGCCCTTGGAGGAAGCAGGGAGAAGCCCCTCAAACCGGTCAGGTAGTAAGTCCATCGGACGCAAGCAGTCGCACTGGGGCTGCTTGCTGATCGGCGTGCCTTCTTCATTCAGCAACAACTTCTTCGTCGGACCGTGCAAGGATCTGAGTGAGTCGACGCCTCGCACGCCTCGAGTTTCGGCACTTCGCTGAGCCTGCTCTGTTCGTCCCGCAGTCTTTGGCGTGTCTTTGCAAGACTACGCGTTCGCTCGTGGGCTATCTGGGAGCTCTAATCAGATCCCGATCATTGTAGACAAGTGCATCAAGGCGATCGAGCACCGAGGACTGGACGCCGAGGGCCTGTACCGCATCAGCCCTCGACTGCAGACGGTCCAGAACCTCGTTCACCGGATCGAGATAGGTGCGCTCGCGTGTATAACTCCTTGGCGACTGTTGTAGCTGACGTCGTCCTACTTTCTGAATGCCTCGTTTCGCAGACGAAGAGCAGTTCGAGTTTGCTGCGACGGAGGAGATCTACACGATCGCTGCGATCCTCAAGCTGTACCTTCGCCGACTGCCGGAGCCAATCTTCCGCTGGTCGCTCGAGGAGCGGATCGGTTTCTCAAAGTCGAGGGACGAGCACATCCGGAACGGCTTCATCGTCCTCCGAACAAAGCTCAAGAGACAGCCGCCGATCCATGTCGCCACGCTCAAAGGTGAGCACAGGCTGTCTGACTTTCCGCGGACAGATCGAGGCTGACCTGGGTCTGTCACGCTGGTGTACAGCTCTCGCCGAGCACCTCTCGATGGTTGTGCTCGCTGACAACAAAATGGACGCTCGCAACTTGTCGATCATCTGTACGTTCTTGCTCTATCGGCCTTCTTGCTGTCATGCCCTGGTCGTTGACCGACCCTTGTTCCTTTCCGTGCCCAGTCTCGTCCATCATCTTTGGCGAGAACGATGTGACGGACGTCAACGTGCTGGCGATGATGCAGAACGCAAAGGACACGTCGTTCGAGGACCTGCTCATCTACGCGGCCGTCATCTTTGCCGACAAGGACTACACCCCGCCCGACCTCACCCTCCACGGCGCAAACGAGTCCTCACTCGCCCGCGCTCGATCGGGCTCACTCTCGTCAGCGCTCGCTCAACAGCAGCAACAAACACGCGAGAACCGCTCGCGATCCGGGTCCACCACCACCACCTCGCCTCCATCAGCGCTGGCAGGCTACACCCCGATCGCCGTCGTGCAGCTAGCCCCTTCGCCGACCGACTTTGCTCCTCAGACGGGAGGGTACGGTCACCCGGGTTCGATCCACCGAGGCGGACACCGCCGCAAGATCTCGCTCAGGAACGAGCAGGAGGCCCTCGCAGCCGGCGAAGGATCCGACGCACCATCCTCGTCCTCCCAGCCTTCCTCGCCACCATCGCTGCCGCCTCGCCAGTACTCTCGCTCGACAGCCGAAGGTCCGATGCTCCCTCCACCACTGCCGAACCGGCCGTCATACATGTCCTCCAACAGCGGATCACGCCAGAACTCTGGGTCCGAGAACCCGCAGACAGACTCGACATCGACACCGACTGCTAGTGTAACGACGCCAGAAACAGCGACGACACCAACACCCGCGCAGCCGACACAGTCAACCCCGACAGCGTCTTCCTCGACCTCGTCCACGCCGCCGCCTCTCGGGATGGTCATTCCAGAAAGCGGCGGACCGACGCCGGACCCCTCAGCTGGCCCAGTACCCTCGCCGGGACTCGTCGAGCTCGTGAGGAACGGAGAGGAGGTCCTTGACCGACTCGAGGACAGCGGGGAGCCGCGACAGCCCGGAGCGGCGGACCACATCCAGGCATCGAGCGCGGAGCAGGCTCCTCAGCCGGAGCCAGAGGCCGCTGGTGGTGGCGGACAGACGAACGTAGTCTAGGTGGTGCAGATCCAGCTTGTCGGCGTGCGTCCCTTTTTTCCTTTGCGTCATATCCCCAGCTCTCAGACTCGAACGGACTAGTCTTTCTTTCTACTTAGCCCCCTATCACTCCGCTCGTTCTCATGATACCATCTTTTTCTCGTTCCCTCCGCGACATAAACTCCGTCAAAGCATACTGTTACAAACCCCCAACCCTTAACCCACATCATACCTCTCAGCCCCTTTCCGACCCCACCAAGCCCTGCACCTGGCTAGACCTTCTTCCCCGCCTCGGTCGTAGCATTCACATACTCCTTCTTCGCCGCCGTCTTGGTATCGTTCAGCATCTTTTCCCCGTCGAGCGCGGCGTTCTTGGTGACTCTTTCGCCGTCCTTGAGGAGGTTGTTGACTGCTTTGCCGAGGTCGGTGTCCGAGGAGGCGTTGACGTTGGCGCGGTGGGCTTCGTTCTCTGCGAAGCGAAGGGGCGGCGTACATGAACGGGGGTTTTAAGACGAGACGACGCGGGGGGGAGGTCAAGGAGAGGGTGAGGGGGGGGGGTGGGGACTTACCGGCGGTGGCGGTAGCGTCGGCGACGGTCTCTCGGGCAGACTGGAGTAGGTCGGCGGCTTTCTTGGAGACGGAGTCGGCTGTCTCAGCTGCAAAGGAGAGGGAAAGGGAAGGAAGATGGGTGGACGGGGGTTGAGCGCGTGATCACCTCCGGAGCTCGTAGGAGCTCGTGGGAGCTCGCTCGGTTGCCGAGACTTCCACTGTTCAACATCTGTCCTCTTCTGGGCTAGTCCTGATCTGCTACAGATGGCACGGAAGGGGTTTGAGACGTACAGATGGTGTCCGAGATGGTCTTCTCCTGTCCGACCGGGGCCTGCTTCTGGGTCAGAGGACGGGCGAGAGAGAGGTATCGAGCGGCTGAGGGAGTCGCAATCAAGGCGCGTCGGGCGGCGACTGGTAAGAGCATGCTGAAGTACGAGTGGATGTGGTTTAGAAAGGCTTGAGGTGGGTGTGGGTGTGGGTGTGTACGTGGGTGGTGTGTGTAGGCGGGAGGGAGATGGACGGGAACGGGTCGGCTGAGCTCGAAGCGCGGGGCCCGGATGACGCCTGGGACTGCGCGAGGCGAGCCGGTCTGCTTCCGACGTATGCTTAGATGCACTGCAGAGGATTGAAGAGTGCTTGCGGGACCAGTATCGTTCTGGATGCTAAGTCTTCCGTTTTTGTGAGTGAGAAAGAAACTAGAAAGAACATGATCGTGCGTTCGTAACCTCCTGTCTCCCAGCCGAAGCCTGCCCCGACACCACCACACCAGCATACAACAAGAAGACGACCATATAGACTCCACATACTACTGCCCCTCCACCTTGATCCTGACCTCCATCTGCACATCCTCTTCTCCATCGACACTCCCGCCCTCGGACCCGCTACCTCGTACAAAGCTCTCCTGCTGCCTCCTCTCCACCCCAGCCGCCGAGCTCAGCGCGAGCAAGCCGTCCATCGACGCTCCCCTCGGTGGGCTGACGGTCCTTCTTGACGAGGCGGGCGTGGCTTGAGGTTGTGGCGAGGTTGACGCGCGAGCTGGCGGCGGAGGCGACGCCGCGACCGTTGGGCTGGCTTCTTGTCTCTTCCTCTTCTCGAGCAGCTTGCTTCGGACGGCAGCGAGCTTTGCTGATCGTACCGGTCCAGAGGAAGGCTCGGCTGAAGGGGCGGGTGGAGTAGACGGTCCTGGGCTTGCGGAAGCCGACGACGACGCGGACGAGGAGGGTGATCGAGCGTTGAGCGTCGGTGATGTGTGGTGGGCGACGTTGTTGTGATGCACAGATGGGTGTCCATGGAAAGGGTGGACGAAGTGGACCGGCGCCTGGAGCATGAGCAGCTGCTGAGTCGTGAAGGCTAGGCTTGATGCCAATCGCTGAAGAGGAGGGGCAACGCAAGTCGGCATGGGAAATCAGGCGAGCCTTCAGGAATAGACCAACAGCACTGACCTCTTCCTCAGCCTTCTTTGCGCCTAGGATAGCGAGCAAAAGCTCGCGGTCTCCGGAGCCGTTGAGAGAGAAGGCATCCAAGATTTCGCGAAGGGAGGGAGGGGACGAGGATGGAGGGGACGGAGAGGAAGGGGAAGGGAACGGAAGGGCCTGGCCGGGTGAGCTCGACGAGCCGCAGTTGGAGGACGGTCCTTCAGCCCTGGATCCGGCCGTCGAAGAGGAAGGGCGAGGGATTGCGAGCATAGCAGGTGTTTTGGGCAGGAGGAAAAGAGGTGGGGCTGGCGTCGATGATGGTCGTTGAGAGGCACCGTAATCGCTGCAGTTATCCACGCATGCTCATTGCCAGTGCCAAGGACAAGGACAAGGAGGCCCAAATAAGCACGGATCGCAGAGTGCCTCAGTTCTTACCCGCTTTCGCTAAGGGTCCAGGTACCCAGCAACACATTGAAGGATTCAGACGTCTCTCCAGACTTTGAGTCAGTGAAGTTTTCCTAGCATGGGGCAGATAGACGCCCACCTGACGGGTCAGACGACGCGTCTGACCTCGCCAGGAGGGCCGTCTTGAAGAAGTCATGTATACTGGTCGACATCAAGGCCGTCGGACCAGTCGTATCTATCTCTAGCAACTCTATCTACGACGCTCCTCAGGCAGTCAGCGCTACACTCCTCTTGACAAATTCGACCCGGTCTCCCTCGATCTCCAGCACGCACGAGAAGAGCACATCGCTCCTGTCCTCATTCAGGTAGACCGGCAGCAACACCGACCCTGCCGTCTCGAGGTCGGACGCCGACTCGATCCCGTTCGAGTCGTTCGCAGAGGCGGTAGCGGCCGTCTTCTTCTCCCAGCGGAGATAGACGAGCGGAAGCTTGGACACGCCGTCGACGAGGTGCAGCTTCGGGTCCTCAAACTGGGCGCCGTGGATCGACATGCCTATCGAAAGAGAGAGAGAGTAGTCTGGTCAGTCTGTGGCATAGCTGACGAGGAGAGGAATGTCAACAACTCACCCGACAGCTCAAAGCTTCCCTGTCCCTTCTTCTCCCCGAGATCGAGCACGAGCCTGAACAGCTCGAGACTCATGTTGCTCGCCCTCGCCGCATGCTGCTGGGTCGCAGACAGGTACGCGGTCGGCGAGAAGAGGAGCGAGAGCGTGATGGGCGCGAGCACGCCCTCCTTTGCGACCTGGTCGAGCTGGGCGAGCCGCGTCGTGAGCGAGGCGATGAACTGGGACGCTGTCGAGCCGCGAGGCATCTTGAACTTGGACCAGGTGGAAGGAACCGTACCTGCGATGGCAAAACATTCAGAAATCAAGAGTGATCAGTAAGGTGTCCCTGAAGCCTGCAAAGAGAAGAAACCGACTAACCCTTTGTCAGGTCGGAGATGAGGCTTCGGAGGTCGTTCGTCTGCTTCTGCGTGCCCTCAATCACCTGGACGAGCGAGGCGAGGTCGCGTTGGACCGACGAGAGGAGCCTGAAAACGGAAAGAGAC
This sequence comes from Mrakia hoshinonis, assembly GCA_036245725.1. Classification (NCBI taxonomy): domain Eukaryota; kingdom Fungi; phylum Basidiomycota; class Tremellomycetes; order Cystofilobasidiales; family Mrakiaceae; genus Mrakia; species Mrakia hoshinonis. The sequence goes on from BTPH01000076.1 coordinate 13,104, forward strand.
GCGTCAGTCGAAGATAGGCGAAACTGCACTGGGCGATGCGTGCTCACTTCTTCGCTGTTTCGTACTCTCGCAGGTAGCACCTGTAGATTGGATCGGACGCTTGTCCCTTCGGTGGCGAAACCTTCTGCGGCAAAAGGGCCTGCGACTGCTGGCAGAACTTGAGCAGGTGCGACATCCACGCCGGTCGCTCGAGCTCGCCCTTCGCCGGTCCAGACGAGACCGTCTCCGAGTCGTCGATCGAGACCATCTTGCGAAGGTTCTGGAGGAGCACTCGGCCCTGGGCAGAGGCGACCACTCTGGCGGCCGAGTCGGCGAGGTTGAGCCACGAGGTCGGGTTCCGATCCGGCAGGCTGTAGGCCCACTCGAGGTAACTCGAGATCTGCGTGCCCTCGGGCGACGCGAGGGCGTGTCCGAGACTCGATTCGGCAACGAGAGGCGAGCCATCAAAGGCGGACGGCGAAAAGATCGAGTCGACAAACGTCTTGAGAACTCGTGCGTCGTACTGCGAAGAGAAAGAAGAAGTGTTTAGTCGAAGCCTTGCTGACCGAGGAAGGGGATGAGGAAGACTCACGTCGCTCTCTCCGAGCTTTCCTCCGTAGATTGACTCGGTCAGGATGACCTTGAGCGACTTCCAGGGAAGCGATGTCGGGTCCACGTTCGATCGGCTCGTGAACGGCTCGAGCGAGATGTCGATCGCCCGGAACGATGCAGCCAGCTCAGAGTCGTTGATCTCGTACGCCTGGAAACAACCGCAGACATCGAGTCAGACCTGCCATGCAGAGAAAGCGAGACCAGGGCGAGAAGAAGACGCACCTTTGTCCATCCGAGGGGCTCGTATGTGAGACGCTCCTGGATGACCGCGTGCAGGAAGCAGGCGAGCAGGTACACTGTCCGCAAGATGAGAGGACAGAGTCAGTGGACGCACATGCGCAAAGGCGAACGCTACGATGACACTCACATCTGTGCTTCTCGGTCGGCCCCTGGGTGAGCTGAACGGCTGGCAGACTCTTCAGTCCGAGCAGCAACGTTGCCTTGAGTCCACGAGGAGGTTCGTTCATCAGCACACGCGAGCTTCGAAGGATCGAGGTCGGGATCTGATCGCGAAGCAGGAGGGAGCAGAGTCAGCGGGGAACGCAAAAGAGGCAGGTCAGATTAGATGATCCCTCACCTTTAGGCTTGTCTCCATCGTGAGGTACAGCCTGAACTGCGCGTTCGGGCGGAGCGTCTGCAACCTCTTCTCGAGGCCCGACGACAGCCAGCTCGATACCAGATGCGTGTTCTTGAGGAGGACAGCCTTGCCGGTTCGAGCAGCATCCGAGATGGCCTGCTCGGCGAGACGGAGTCCCTCGGCACTTCCCATCGCGACCGAGATCAGCCGACCTGTGCCCGCGTACAAGTTCTCGACTCGGAAGGCAGCGTCGTGACCGGGGATGCTCGCCAGCGCGATGGGCGTGGACGGAGACGACTGGTCCGAGATGGCCTGCAGGTCGTCCTCGGTCTCGAGCTGGGCGCCGAACAGGAGGCCGACAAAGTGACTGGCCGCCGCCTGCACTCGATCCGGTCGGATCGCGCGCATGAGGAGCACAGTGTGGCACGAGCGAGCAAGAGCTGGACATGGAAAAATTACAGCGAGTCGTCAGTGAGTGGCTCAACAGTGGAGAAGGAATGATGGTTCGACTCACGAGTCTCGTTTGCCCACAGATCTGCCGGCAGCTCCCTTTCCGGCTCGGTCGACCGAAGGATCTCGGTCCATGCCTGCTGGTCGGCCTGGATGTGCGCCTGAGCCTCCTTGCACGACTCGGTCTGAGCAAATAGAGCGAGTTGCTGGGCAGCCTCTGGCTCGAGCATCGGGTGGATGGCCGTCGACGCTCCTCCTCCAATCACGGTCGCAGACTCGAGCAGAAGCTCGAGCTCCTCCGCGAGGGCCTCGTCGCTCGCTCGCACGTACAGCTGAGCGAGCAGTAGACTGAGCACGAGTCTGTCTGCATGCAGCAGAGCGGACGAGATCCTCCGGTAGACGACGACAAACAAGTCCCGTCGGATGATGGCCAGCCTGGCGGACGACTCTTGAACACCCATGAGGTTTGGGTTTGCTCCGAGCACGTAATCAAAGATGTCGAGAAACCTGGCGAGCGAGAACGAGTAGAAGTGGTTGATCTGGCCGAGCTGCTCGAGCACAAAGTAGATGAGACTGCACGCCCGAGCGAGGGGCAGGTACTCTGACGTGACCGTCTCGACCTCGGTCATGACGACGTCCGTCTCCTCGACCTTCTTTGTCACCTCGGCAGCCTCGCGCTTGAGCGTCTCGAGCGTGTCAATCACCTTGTCGTCGTCGAGAATGTTTCCGGTCGACTCGTTCAACGACTGGAGGAGCGACTTTTCGAGGTGGCGGAGTCGAAGGCGGAACTCGCCCTGGAGCTTGACGAGGTCGGTCCTCTTCTGGTCCGTGTCGGGTCGCTCGACCTTGAGCACCTTGTCGAGAGACTGGCTCTGTAGACTCGCTCGGGTCATCGTAAAGTTGACGAACGTGACTCGACTGCAGATGTCGGGCGAGAACTCGACGGACGGGTCCCGGGTCGAGAGGAACATGGTAAAGGCGGGCGAGAAGTCGATGTCCTGGGTGCCAAGTCGGATGAGCACTCGTCCTCCGGTCCTCTTGATCTCCTTGTTGAGCACAGCGTTCAGGATCGGGTCGAGATGCTCGACGTCCTGGATGAGGATCGGGTTTCCGAACCGGAGTGCGCTCTCGAGGTTTTTGAGGAACGCCTCGTCGAGGAACGAGGTGACGGTGATCTTGCGGTCCTTGTACTCGTTCAGCAGGAACGTCGTCGCCTGTCCGGTCGGGTCCACAATCAGCGGGTACCGGTTGAACCTCTTGAGCATGATGGCGTTCTCGTCTGAGAGCGCGTCGGACGGGAGCGACTTTGCCTGCCAGCCGAGTCGGTCCTCGGCAGTCGACAGGTACTCTGGCAGCGAGAGCTCAGTCTTGTACTTGATCCCTGCTCCGGCGAGATGGTCCGACCACTCGTCCCACATCGACTCTCTGTACTGCTGGTCAAAGAAGCCGGCGTAGGCGAGGAAGGCTGCCGAGAGGAGGACGTCTCCGACGATGGTGCTCATCTCGGCCTCAAACGTCTTGCTGCCCGTCTCCCATCGCTCCTTCTCCGACGACAGACTGCCGAGGAGGGTCATGCTCCGGTCGACCTTTGTCTGGACGCGTTCCATCTCGCTCTTGATCGACTGGGTCTCGCTGATGAGGAGCGCGTACTCGTCCTTGTACCGGGCAATGCTCGACTCGAGTCCCGCGATCAGGTCGATGATCGTCGACGCCTGCTGCTTGGTCTGCGAGGCTTGGTCCTGGAGCGACTGGACCTCGTTCCGGAGGGGCTCGACCTTGTCGAGGATGTCGGAGAAGCGGACCTGGGCGATGACCCACTTTACGAGCGGCCCGCACGCCTTTGACGCCCGGTCGACCGTCTCAAAGTTGTAGCCCGGTCGCGAGAGGTACTCGCGCGTCATCTTGTCGCGGAGTTGCTTTGTCATCTTTGCCGTGTCGAACGCGGTGATGGACGGGATAAAGTCGTCCCGTCGGAGGATCCCCTGGACAGTCTTCCAGCTCTCAATCTTGTGGCCGAGCACAATGCAGACCGACTCCATCGCAACCTTGACCGCCTCGGGAGGGTTCGCCATCGATCGGACCTCGGTCAGGTGCTGCTTGCGGATGTTGCTCACCGCAGCCTGCGCGTCGAGCACGGCGGGCTCTGCCTCGGCGAGGTCCGACATGACGACCGCGGATCGCTCCTGGATCTGGATGTCCTGCTTGGCGAGCGCCGCCTGGATCTCGATCGAGGCAGCCTTCTTGTGCTCGGCTTCCTGCTGGTCGGTGACCATCCGTCGGAGCTTGTCGTTTGCCTCTGCGTCCTTTGCCTCGAGCTGGGTCCGCTTGATGGCGAGACTCTTTCGGAGCTCCTCCACCTGGGTGACAGTGTCCCGGAGCTTGTCGAGTCCGACGTTCAGGTGACGTTGCTGCTCCTCGAGTTCGTCGCGCTTCTCGTTGAATAGGCGGACGTAGTGCTCGATAAAGTCGAGGTAGTGGCGAGGGGTGACGTGGTTGTACCGTCCCTCGCGTCGGCTGAGTCGCGCGTTGATCGCGTACAGCGACTGATGCACGAACACGAGCGCGTTGACGACCGCCGTTCGGTGAGTTGGTGGGAGGGACAGGTTCCGGTAGGCGACGGGGAAGTTGAGCGGCGCGTCGAACGAGGCAACGTCGAGGTCGAGTGTCTGGGTGAACTCTGATCCGACCTGGTAGAGCGCCTGATCGGTCCAGTCGCCGAACCAGTCGAGCACGCATCGGTTGAAGAGGGCAGGAGAGGTAGCGGCCCGAGAGGCGAGACCATTCGCAGGCGGGTTCATCTGGAAAGCAAGGGGAAGATGAGCGTCAGCAAACGTCGGAGGTGGCCGCGAGGATAGAAAAAGACTGACGGTGAAGACGACTGTACAAGATGAGCAAGGCAAGGACGGCGGGGTCAGTCTAGTAGTTGGATGGCAAGATACGCAATGCAGAGACTGACCGTGCAGGTTCTTTGCGACCTGGTCTCTGAACCACGAGTTGAGCTCATCGACAGAGTCAAGCATCAGCCCGTCTCGCTGGGAGCCCTCCCTGCAGAGGTTCATGAGAGCCGTGTGCTCGTCTCCCTGTGAGCATGATAAACAGTCAGGTCAGTGACACCCTTGAACAGTCCCGCATCGGAAGACCGAGACTCACCGCCTCGAAGAGACCCGGAACCTCGGCGTTCGCGAGCAGCGTGTTCATCCGCTCGAGGAAACCAGCGTCGAGGACGTCTGCGCGAGAACAGAAGACATCAGTCAGCTGAGAGAGACCAGCGAATCGGAACTTGCGGGACTCACTGGACTCGTCGAGGATGAAGCAGATCTTCTCTCCCTTGCACCCTGCTCGTCGGAGGACGGTCCGGAGGTCCTCGTCAAAGTCCTCGCTCGTGTACTTGTTCGACACCTTGATCTGGAAGATGCTCAGTCCGTTCATCCAAGCGACGAAGCGGGACAGAGTCGTCTGCGAGAGAGGAAAGAAGCGGCAAGTCAGTGATGCCTCGTGAGCACGAGGGCCAGAGTTGGAGGCGGCTCACCTTTCCTCCTCCGCTGACTCCGATGAGGAGCATGTGTCCCTGGACCTGACGGAACACCCTGTCGATCCTGAGTACGTGGTCGAGGACGTCGTTGAAGAGGACGAGCTGGACGTCGAGCTCCTCCTCGTGGAACACGCGCAGCCTCGCCTTGACGTACTCGCGCAGCTGCTCCCGGTCGACGGGCAGGTAGTGCCGCGTCGTCCAGTTCGAGTACAGGATCGGCCGTGAGAGGGCCTCGGGGTGGTTGATGGTCGGGAAGTGGGCGAGTGCGGTCGAGTCAATGTGCTCGTCCGTCCACGCCTTCTCTGGCTCCGAGACGAGTCGGTCCTGGAACAGTCGGAGCGCCTCGTGCGCCCAGATGCGAACCAGTCCCTCGACCGAGAGAGACTCGAGCGGGCGAAGGGTCTCGTAGATTCCGCGCATCCACCTGGTCAGCTCTCGAGGAGAGTAGATGTAGTGCGCCTGCACGTCGGCCGTGAACCTCTTCTGCGAGGCGAGGTAGAAGTCAACCATGGCGTCCGTGAGCGGCTCGGCGTACGCGCGCAGGTTGGGGACAACCTTGAGGAGGGCTCGGTTGAAGGTTCCGTAGATCTGCTTGAGCGAGATCTCTCCCGGGTAGTCGACCATGACGAGCGGAGCGTGGCGGAGGAACCGGTGCGTGAGCGGGACTCGTCCTGGGTCCGTCGGTGGGTTGCACGCGCCGACGAACTGAATCCGCTCGAGCTTGACCCAGACCATGTCGGACGTCCTCCAGAAACCTCCGCTCTCAACGAGCTGACGGATAAACGAGATGACGCGCTGGGTACCGTACTTGTCGACCGAGGGCAGGTTGATCTCGTCGCAGAACAGGACGAGCCATCGGCCAATCTGGACCGGCGAGAGGATGACTCCGTTGGGTGTCTTTCGGTACTCGCAGTACTGCTCAAACGTCTTGAGGATTAGCTCGGGCGTCGTGGCGGACGAAAAGTTGAGACCGACAACCTCGAGCTGCGGCAGCTTGCGGAGCGCGCTGAAGAGGGTCATCGTCTTTCCCGATCCGGGCGGACCGCAGAGCATGAGCGGCTTGTGCTCCGACAGCCACGAGTAGAGGACCTCCTCATGCCGGACAGTGTCGATGGTCGGCACGACCACGTCTGCAGACGTGACCGCGTGGGTCTCGATCTCGATCGTCGGCACCTTTGACTGCCAGGCAGACCACTCGCCCGTCGCGACCGACACGTCAAAGTCGATGATCGAGCCTCCAGGACCGAACGGTGGGAGGTCGACGGCCGTCTTTCCCTTGAGGAAGTCGCCCATCTCGATCCGTCGCTCGAGCTTTGCGTCTCCAGAAAACGCCCAGATGAGGTTGACGAGCATCCGCTTGGCGACGTACTGCTCCATCGTGTCGAGCGGGAGAGGGAAGTCCGAGTGTTGGTTGTTGTACTCGATCACGTTGGCGACCGTCTTGTTGACGAGCGAGAACAGCGTGTTGAGCGCCCGGATGACCGTAAAGTCCATGATGTGCTCAATCGTTGCTGCGTATTCGAGCCCGGCGTTGACGAGTCCGTCGGTCGCAAAGAACGGCTCGAGGATGCCGACGATCGCCTTCTGGGTGTTCAAGTTGGAGCTCGACTCTCCGGCGGCGTCCTGGGAGCGACCTCCGAGTCCCTCCTCGTCGTCTGCGTCAACGGGGACGGTGGCGAGGATGTCGAGGTAGTTCTTGTAGAACATCTCGGGCTGGATGATGTCCTCGCTGAACCAGATCATGCCGCATCGCGAGACGGTCGCGAGGGTTGCGTACTTGAGGTGTTCCACCTCGAACATGATGCGAACGTTTGGCGGCAGGTTGAGTCGCTCTCCGTTCGGCAGCGTGAGCAGCTTGTTGTCGTCGAGCACACTGAGAGGGAAGAATGACATGGGTCAGTCCGGGACCGCGAGGATGAACAGTCAGATCGAGAGGTCTGCTCACCTGTTGAGGTTCTCGACCCATTCGGGGTCGACGTCTCCGTCAAAGATGATCCAGTGTCGCTTTCCGCTCTCTCCTCGGACGTTGTCGACGATTTTGCGGAGAATGTGCGTAAAGAGACCGTCGTTCCACTCGCGCGTCGTCGGGTCGAGGGTTCCGTAGAGGGCGTCCTTGTGGATCGCCTTTGGGTCGATCACGTACGAAACTTCCTCGATCCCGTCCAGTCGCTCGAGTGCGGTGAGGAGGACCTGCCACGCCTGCGTCTTTCCTGATCCCGAGGGTCCGACCATCATGAGCCCGTGCTGGATCATGTGGATCTGGTACAGCTGCACGACCTTGTTGACCCAGAGGTCGCCCATCACGAGGTGTCGCTCGGCGCAGACCTTTGCAATCTGTTCCTTGAGCGCGTCTAGGTTGACGGGCACGTACTCGACGCCAGGAAACACGTCCGCGAGTAGACTCATGAGCAGAGGAACATCGTCGGCAACCAGCTTGGGGACAATCGTCTCGATCACGCTCTGGATGAGGATCTCCTGCTCCGAGATGGAGTCCGACGCGTCCGAGGAGACGTCTCCCTGCTCGACAGACGACCTTCGAGCGGCGAGGCGATCTCTTTTGAGGTGACCGGCGCTGACGAGGACGGCCTTCAGCGCTCGGAGTCCAAAGTCGTAGTGTGGCTGGGCGGACAGCTGCTCCGAGCACAGGTTGAAGAACGGCACCACCTTGGACGCCAGCGTCTCGGCAGTCCGGAACCCTTGCGAGAACAGCATCACCTGAGCAATCAGCTCGAGGTCAGGCTTCGTCATCGCCATGCTCTGAGGGAAAGAAGAGGAGAGAGAGAGACACGGGTCAGTGAACGAGCGAAGCAGGCGATATAGGCAAAACGACAAACCCTGAACAGCTCTGGAGGATCGAATGTAAAATGGCCAAAGTCAGCTCAGCAGGTCAGGAAGGAGCGTGGGACAGGATCTAACTCACTCTTCAGGTTATCCGGCAAGTTGGATCGACCAGCGTAGCCCGGGTTCATCGTGATGAAGATACCTGGAGGGGAAAGTTCGAGGCACGTCAATCGCTGCCTGCAAGCAGTGAGGCGAAGTTAAGGGCGCTGACCGGTGTCCATGTTGATCTTGAGCTGCTTTCCGACGAGCTCGATCTCGGTGTTGGGCTCCTTGACGGCGAGTGCGAGACCCTGCTGGATGCTCTGCACCTGCTGGGAGACTGCGCTGAGGATCCTCTCCTCGAGCCGGTTGAACTCGTCAAAGCATCCCCACGCTCCGACCTGGCAGAGTCCGACAAAGATGCGACCCATCGCCTGGAAGTCAAACGTCTCGTCGCAGCAGAAGACGAGCACGAATCGACCGAGCTGGACTCCGAGCGCCTTGACCGACTCGGTCTTCCCCGTCCCGGCCGGCCCGAAGGGGGATCCTCCGAGCTGGCTGCTCAGTGCTTGGGTGAGCGTGAGGTAGCATCGGTCGGTGAGCGGGGTCTGGACGAGTCGGTCTGGGATGCCGAGGTACTCGTATCCGTACGAGAAGGTTGCGTTGGCCATGTGCACCTTGAGCCTGTGGAGCGGGTTGTCGACGGTCGAGTCGAGGTAGAACCGCATGTGGTACAGCCACTCGAAGCTCTTGCTCGACCGGATCTTTGCGCTGTCGAGCGAGCGGATCACGTCTCGCTGATGGACGAGCTCGGTGATGAGGTGCTCGCACTTTCGACGCTGGATCGGCGCGAGCTCGGTCAGGACCGTGTCGGCGAGAAGATCCAGTCCGCGTCGGACAATGTTGAGCGCATCGTCGAGCGGAGTGGCGGCCTCGAGCGCCTTGTCGACGATGTCGGTCCACACGCACTGGACGGCGAGCACGACGAGTTGGGCGGGGAACTTTTCGACCCAGCCGAGGAACTGCTCTGACGAGAGCCCATCCGGCGCAGAGTAGAACGTCTGCAGCTCGGCGACCGCCTGCGAGAGGAGGAGGGCGAGCGACCTTCGCATCTCGGACTCGATCCGTGCGAGCCAGTCGTTGATCTTTGGGAACTCGATCAGCGAGATCGGGCTCGCGAACGGGACCTCCTCGCCCTCCCGCGAGACCATGCCCTGGATGAGGGTGAGGTCGTCGTTGAAGGTGATGGTCGAGATGCCGGCAAACATCTTCTTGAAGTGCTTCATGATGCGAACAATGTCCTTGCTGTTTCCGATGATCTCGAGCAGGTCCTCGTCCCCGACAAAGTAGAACCGCGGGAAGGACGACCGCTCGCGTTCGAGGTACTCCCCGAGCGCCTTCTGGATCTTTGAGAGCAGGTCCGCCAGTCGCTCGAGGCTCTTCTGCACGCCCTGGATGTTGAGCACGTCGAGCACGAACGGCGACTTGTACACCTTCTTCATCACCGTCAGGAACTCTGTGTTGATGTTGGCGAACCGGGCGCTCTCGACGGGCAGGAGGTGCTTGATGTCTGCGCTCCCGGAGAAGATTCCCTCGAGGTAGACCCACTGGCGCTGGACGTCGATCCAGACGTCAAACAGGACGTGGACCCGGTTGAGCTTCTCCTCCCACGAGGCGGCCTCGTCCTCAAACACCTTGTAGTACGGCGACAGCTTCATCGCCGAGAGCGAGTTGATGTTCTCCCCGCACTTGGTGAACAACTCATCCCAGCCCCTGCGCGAAGACAGAGAACGACGGGAGTTAGCACCGTCATACGACCTTCCTTCAGGGCCGGAGTGACTCACTTGATGAGCCTGCACTTGTTCTGGTACTGGATCAGGTCGAGCGTGTAGCTCGTCCATGTTTCCCTGACCTGCTTGAGGTACTCCTCGAGGGCCATCTCCCCGCTCGCCTGGACGATGACCTCCTTGATGAGGACCTCGTTCCGCTTGAGGTCGAGGTCGTACACCTGCCCGAGCGTCAGACTCGACAGTCCCTGCGAGCTCTTGAGAATCTTGAACAGCTGCCGCCAGTGTCGGTCTCGGAGTGCCTCCGACTTGAGCTCCGAGACAATCACGTTCGTCTTGAGGTGGGTCCGGATCGTGTCCTGCACAAACTCAAACGCGCTGTACTGGCGCATCCGACTCGGCATGTCCTTTGTCGACGCGAGCAGCCCGTCGAGCAGCTGACGAAGCTTGCGAGGCTGGATCGTTGACCAGCTCATCTCTCGGATCTCGGCAATCTGCGCCCACACACCCGAGAGCGCGGTCCAGACGGCCTTGAGGTCGCGCAGCTCCTCGACAACGGGTCCCAGTCGGTCATCGCGCGAAGAGTCGAGGTCGAGGGCCTGCAAAACAGAACGCAAAGTCAGTCCTACAGAGACAGAGTCGAGCAAGAACGTGGTGGAAGGATCGAGACTGACGTCTTTGGCTCGGCAGACGAGATCGTACTCCTCCTGCAGTCGGAGCAGACGACCCTCGAAGATGTTGATCGTGTTCATCGCCGTGTCGGCCTTGATGTTGCCTTGGATCGGCCTGGAGAGTGAACAAGAAGAGGGAATCAGATGGACTGATGGACACGCGAGAGAAGTTACCAGAGTCGACTGACTTGTTTGCCTCCCACTCGCCAACGAGCTCCTTGATCCGCTGGTCGACGATCTTGTCCTCGGCGACGATTTTCATCTGCAGCCCGGCTGAACGGGAGATGAGAGGTTAGCTCAGAGTCGGAGGAGGGACTGCTCTGCACGTTTCTGCTCACCGAGCTGCTGCTGGATCGAGTCATTCTTCCTCTTGAGGATCTCGTTGAAGGCACTCCACTCGCCCTGGACCTGGTCGACGTACAGCCACTGGCCCAGGAACTGGTACCGCTGTCGCTCGAGCGTCTGCTGTCCCGTCGCAAAGACGGCGATCTCTGGCGACCACTTTACGACCTTCTTCTTGAGGTCCTGCACGAACGTGATGAAGGTAACGGCCTGGGCGGTCGAGGATCCCTCGATCGAGTGGTGCTCGAGGTCGTGTCGGGCCTTTAGGATGGCTGCGTGGACGTCTCGCATGGTCGTGCCGAGCTTTGTGCCGTATCGGCTGAGGATGTCTCGCTGCCAGGTGTCGTACTTTGAGTTGACCTTGCTCTGGACCATCGCGTAGTCAATCACGCACACTCCGAACGAGCGCTGGCTGTCCGAGTTGTCGAACGTGGACCGCGTCTTCTTGATCTCCGAGAGCAGCTGAGCCCAGTTGCTGAGAGAGTCCCCGAGTCGCTGCGAGAAGGCAAGAGGGAGAGTCAGCTGGTAGATTGACGCATTTTGTGACTGGGGAGGAGACGCACGTTGTAGACCTGCTCTGCCTCGATGTCCCAGAGCGACTGGAACTGGAGCCACTTGCCGACGTAGACGCCGACCTCCTCGACCTTTGCCTCGACCATCCGGAACGGTCGCTCGAGCGTGTTGTCCTTGAACTTGGTCAGCTGCATCGGACAAGGTGGGAAGAGTGCGAGGGGTAAGCGACTTGCACTGGGCGAACACCAGACGGTACAGACGGACGTACGAGGGAGATGTAGGTCGTCTCCTCCTGGGACGTGCGTCGCATCTGGAGACCAATCTCGTACCGCGAGCTCTGGATCCGCTTGAGGCCGCAGATGACAGCTGAAACGAGAAGACAAAATGGGATCAGCGAAGGCAGATTGGCCATCACCGGAGGTCAGATGGTAAGGACTGACCGAGCCATCCTTGAAGTTGCTTGAGCCAGCTCGCTCGGGCGTGCTCGATGGGCGGGTCGAGGTAGATGACCTGGTTCTGGATCCGGACCTCGTGCACGAGAGAGATCACCTCAACGCGACCCTCGGCGGGCTGACGGAAAGGAGAGCACACGAGATCAGCCGCGTCTCCGTCCTTCATCGAGCGAAAGGACGCACCTTGTCTCCTGCAAAGCCGACTCGTCGCTTGCCATCTACGAGGGCGGTCGTGTCTCGCCTCGAGTCTGACTCCTCGGTCCTCGAGAACTCTTCGCACCACTCTCCAATCACCTGAGAGAGCCGGCTGAGGAAGATGGTCTCGATCCGCTGATCGAGCTCGGCGACCCAGGGGTCGAGGTTGGCGAACCCTTCGAGGTTCAGTCGGTCGATCTGGAGCGAAATCAGACGGGTCAGCCTCGGTTGACGAACGGCGCCACAGGGAGAGCCAAGTGACTCACGATCTTCTGGACCTGATCGAGGACCGCCGAGAAGGCGTCGGTGGTGTAGACGCAGGTGCCGAGCTCCTCGACGAGCCGCGAGATGTCCTGGTACGTCTCGATGAGCGAGTTTGTCTTGTCCTGCAAGATCGAGACGACGCTCGCAAACTCGCGGATGAACGAGATGTGCCGTGTGTCTCGGTCGTACAGGCTGACAAACTGCTCCCATCGGAGGGGCATCCCTCGCGAGATCATGGCCTGGACGTTGTTGCGGTAGTCGGCGAGGAGGATGATGATCTCTGGGTTGGCGTTGATCAGGTTGACCGTCTGCGTGTACGTCCTGACGGTCTCCATCAGGCTGACGGCGTGCGGGTAGACCTTTTTTGCCTCCTTTGCGAGCGTCGAGACCCCGTGCGGGACAGCGAACCCGAGCCAGATCAGATTGCGGACCTCCTTGAACAGCGTGATCACCTGCGGGTCAAAGTTGACCACCAGCTGGTACTGGTTGCCGGCTGCGCGCGACTTTGTCACGTCAAACACGCGACCGTTGATCTTCATGTCCCGTCGCTGGAGGTCGGCGAGCCAGGCTTGGAACAGGGGCGCGGTGTTGAGCTTGTTCTTGAACGACGCGCTCTCGCTCTGCAGCTTCTGGCCCTCGGCGTAGAGCTCCCAGCCCTTGCCGAGCACGTCCTCGACGCGCTGCATGTACGTCGCCAGCTGACGCTCAATCTGCTTGGCCCAGATGATGGCCCCTGCGACGGGCGGCAGATCTCGGAGCTGCGACATGTGAAACGCCTCCGAGTAGCGGTAGTTGGTCGTGAACTTTTGGTGGAGCCGCTTGATGTCCTCCTTGACCGACTCGATCAGCTGGGTTTGGTACTCCTGGATCGCACCTCGGATCTTCTGTCGGACGAGGAGCGTATTGAACTTTGAGAAGACGCGGAACATCTCGTTTGCGTTCCTCGCGGTACCCAGTCGGTCTCGCAGTCGGGCGATGATCTGGTTCTCGACCCTGGCAACCCGCTCGTTGTACGCCGTCTCGGCCGTCACCCAGATCTCGGTCCCGCCGACGGTCACGTCCAGGACGTCAAAGTTCTTGACAGACTCGAACTGAGGCCACGATCAGCAGAACAGCAGTCAGAGATCAGCTCAGGCTTCTCTGACGTCGGATCTTGCAGACTCGTTGGACTCACTGCGATCTTGACCTCCTTCTCCATGTCGATGTCGGTGAGGGCGTCTCCCCCGACTCCCTTGAGTCCCTTTGTGGGTCCAGTCATGACGCGAAGCTGCTCGTGCTGCTTTCGGAACCCTCGCAGGTACGAAAGTCGCTCCTGTAGAGTCTGGTGGGCGGCGACGATCTTGATCTGGATTAACTTTTCCGATCGCTTTCTCATCACTGCAGAGCGGGAAATGAGGCGAGTGAGTCAAGGGCGAGCGAGCGCCCAGGGCGAGCGGGAAAGGAGGACTGACGGTCTCGTGCGATGGCGGTGAACTCCTTCATCATGTCGTCCCAGGTGTTGAAGACGGCCTGGCAGGCGATCATTGTCTTCTCAAACGTCTCGTACTCCATGTACATGAGCTTCTGGCTCGTCAACACGCGCAGCACCTGGTCGTTGAAGTCCTTGGAGATGGCCTCCACCAGAGGAAGAGCTCGGCGGATCGGGTAGGGACTGACCGTGTCAAGGATAATTTCGGGTCAGCCTGGGTAACGACGAAGGCACTCAAGTTGACGCTCTGCGACTCACGAGAGCTTGAGCTTGTTTGAGAGATGCTTAAAGATCAGTACCAGACTGTCCTTCATCCTCTCGAGGTCCGTCGCCGAGAGCAGGTCGTTGAGTGGGAAGTCCTTCATCAGCTGGTTGTAGCTGTGCACTAAAGGCCACGAGCGTGACGGAAGAGACAACCGGTCAGCTGGACGAGACGTGCGCTTGCCTCATGTATGGGAGACAGCTAGAGACGGACCTCGTCCCATCGCCTCGTCGAGACCAGTGTCCGAGATGAACGAGACCGTCGCGCGGAACCTCTTTGCGTGCTTGAGCACGTCGAGTGCGAGCAGGACCGACTCGCTGTCGAGCTGGCCGGCGATCCCCTCGAGCGCGCGTTCCATGCTGAGCCAGAAGTTGATCTCCTGCGAGGCTGTACCGGAAGAGACGTCTCGATCGAGCTTGGTGACAGACTGGATCTCCTTGATCCACGAGTTGACGTCCGACTGCAGCTTGTTGAGAAACGACGCGTCCGCAAGGAGTGAAGAGGGCGAGATAGCGTCCACGGTCACCCGGGTCGATTCGGCTCGGCACTGTAGGAGCGGGAAGAGGTGAGCATCTGGATCGGATGGTAGAAGAACATGAGATAATCGGGATGCTTACCTTCTCGACGGCCCTGGTGACGACTGGGTGGATGGCGAGCGTGGTGTCGGGGATCTCAACGTTCTGCTGCAGATGCAGCAACGACAGCTCGAGCTCGGCGAACTTCTTCTTGGTCATCGGGATACCTGTCGCAGCAAAGAGTGAGTATCAGCAGCTAATCTGACAATGCTGAGGTGACAGTCGCGAGTCGTACTGACCCATCTTTCCGTCCTCTGTCTTTCCGCCCTTTCCTGTTCTGGCCGCTCCCTCCGCCGTGCCACTCCGGCTGCTGACGAATGCCTCGAACCATGGTCCTACACCCCAATGGACGAGCTGGTGGAGACTCTCGTACGGGGTTCCGACCGCGTCTCCGACCGCTCCGGGCGCGGCCGCTCCGGTGCTGCTGGGTCCGAACAGGTTGAGCAGGTGAAGCTGCGAGGCGAGCGGCGTGAGAGGGTCGAGCGTCGGCGTTCGCTTGATGAGAGCGAGCGTAGACGCGTGCAGAGGCGAGTACGAGAGCGTCGAGGCGAGCTGGTACGAGTAGGCTTGGGTCGACGAGTCTGGACAAACGAGGACGAGAGGGCGAGTGGTGAGCTCGACCATCCGAAGCGATCATCCAAACGCGGTCTGCTGAGCTTCTACTACGGCGAGGCAGAGGTTTTGCGGCGCGGCCTTGAGCTCATACGACTCTCGCCCTCTCTGGTAGCCTTGTTGAGCTCTCTGACGGATCGTAGGAGCCGAGGACGAGCTGATGAGTGGAGAGGGTCCGTGTGCGAGCTCACCCTCCGCCCTCCCCCTCTCCGCCTTCCCTGAGCTCGTCCTGCCGCTCAAGCCTCATCTCGAGCCCAGTCACGCGTCCCATCGGTCCGCTCGACTCTCCAGACACAGCCGATGCAATCCCAGAGCGAAAAGAGCTCCACTCGTTCTGCATGAGCTCATCTGTTGGACTGACCTTCATCCTCGACTCCGTGGTCCCTGACCTGGTTCACATACACGACTCCCGTCGCACCATCGTTGCAGAACCGGCTCGCCTTGTCCTCCCACTCGTCCTGCTTCTCCTCAGACAGCAGCGTAGACTCGATGTCCTCTACGGACGCGCCAATGACGGCCGGCAGGAGGGTGAGCAGGTACGACCGAAAGATGGCCACCGGGAACGCGTTCGTCGTCGACGGCCCGCCTCCGTCCGTCGCGAGCGGGGGGGTATCCACTGGGTCAGACATGACACCAGCGAGGGAAGGTGGTGTCCGAGAGGCAAGGGGTATAGCAGTCGACCGAGAGAGGGAGAACGAGGAGAACGAGGCGGGTGGGTGGGTTGGTGGGTGTGTGGAGGAGCCCGACGGTGAGGTCGGCGCGTCCGTCCCTGTCGCGAGGACTTCCTGCCTGCCATCTTGCCCTTGACATCCAGGTAGGCTCGCAATCAGCTGACACCCTTGGCCTCGAGTCGTATCTGACTTCGGTCTATCCACTAGTGCCATTCGCGCCGCAACAATCAAGTCTGTCTGCCGTCGTAGTGACTGTTGTGAACCTGCTCATCCTGTCCTGTACTGCTTGCGAGCCTGAGACTGAGGCGTTTACGTGGTCGCAAGACATGCTCAAGCACGCTCGAAGCTGTCCTTGGGTGACGATGTGTGGAAAAGATGAGTACGGCCAACTTGCAGAGAGACTAGACCAGATGTGGCTTGCTCCATTCTTGCGTCGAGTCGGATGTGTGCAGAAGCAGCAGGCCTTCGCATCGGGTCGGGAGAGGGTCTATTGAAACAGTGTAGCCAGGGCAGGGGCGGGCGGAGACGATGGGTCAAATGTCGAGAAGCCATAAATCCATGATCCAAGCAAGAGAAACCGAAACTGTGCTGCCTTCAGATGCGACGCACAGATCTGCCGCTCTGTTCCGTCCAGTGCACACGACAGAGCTCAAGCCGCCTCAAGCGAGTGTTGCATGAGCCAGAAGTGGTTATCCAAGGGTCGTCGTGTAGATCTCTTGATTGCTTTGTCGCGCGAGTGGTTGAGCTCCCCTCTCCAGCGCAGGAAGGCGAGCGAGCGGGTGTCCTTCCCCCCGGACCCGAACGACTCAGGAGAAGACTTGTCGCCCGAAGGACGGCGACCGACTCCCCAGGGTGTGTGGCGTGCTGTTGGATCCCCAGCCATGCAATGAAGGGGACCAGACCATGGGTCGGACGGTCTTCGGGCGCTTCTTTCCCATTTCCTTCACATGCTCTGGCTCTGTTCCTCCTCCTCTCCGCTCGCCTGCTCCCAAACTTCCGGGCGATGTCTGCTTTCCTCTGAAGGGTCTGTGTCGGCATGTCGTCACTTTCCGTTGCCGAGCTCAGGCGAGCGACGATCCCTTCGCTCAAGCTCGACGCGGGCGGAAGGTCGAACGAACCAAACTCAATGTCGATCGGCGCGCTCGGCAAGGAGACGCAACGCAGTTGACGCGCCACCAACCGACCGACCGACCGACCGAGCTCACCGACGAAGGCGCGATGGCCGAAATACTTGTACAGTAATTTCCCCGAGCTCACCGGGCGGCTGGAGGTCTTGGAACGGTCCTTCATGACTCGGGCGAGGGAGCGCTCGGCTGAGGGTTCTACAGGTTCGACTAGCGCTCGGGAATGCATTCGGTGACTTTTGGCGAGAAAGACGAAGCTGAGGACGGGGCGGAATGGGCGCGCATGGGCTGACCGGGCCTGAGGTGACGGGTCCGGCCGAGAGGTGAGCTCACCCTGACCTGGTGGGCCCAGTCCGCCCTCTGACCACCGCCGACACTCCACCCGCATCTCATCCGTACATCTGACTCTACACCTTCTCAACAATGGCTCGCGCACTCCGACTTGGTTCTGTGGCGCCCAACTTCAGCGCAGACACGTGAGTCTCGCTCTCTCGAACTGTGCCGCCGCACGTTCTCGAGCGCTCCCGAACCGAGCTGATTGGACTCTTGTCACATTTGCTCGGCCTACAGCACCCACGGTCCGATCCGGATCTCAGAGTGGGCTCGAGTCTCTTATGAGCCCAGGTTCAGGCAACGGGGCTGACTTTGCGTTCAACTGGCGTATCTCCTTCTCGCCCATCTCACCGGTCAAAGCGGCGCTGGTTCGTCAATAGCCCTTGAGACCAATGCTGTCTACCTTTGTTCTGACCCATCCATGCGCTCGTCTTCTGCAGGCTGATGCTTATACCAGCAGGAATCGAGAGAACGACGACGTCCTCTTTGGCGACGGCGGCAATGTCTGGGCCCAAGGCGGTCAGTGGGCTGCAGACGCGCAAGATACAGCAGAGATTCTCAGTCAGTCTTCCGCATCGTCACCCCTGCGCAAGGGCCGTGACGGACTGGTTCTGATCTGATCATTCGTCATGCCTATCGCCAGACGCGATTTCTGGCCACCATCCCTTAACCTCCGCACGACCAATCCTTCGCTTCCTCTTCCGTCGCCTCGGCAAATACGCGTCTCTCGCCTCCACCTGCCTTGGCGCCTACTTCTGGTACTCGCGTCTTCTCACGACGAGCATATGGCTTCCCGCATACGCGATCCACACGGGCTGCCGGTTTGCGAACCTTGCGCGCAGCCTCCGCCGGTACCCCCGTTCCGCTTGGACCGACACTTGAGGACGAGGTATCGGGGAAGGAAGATGGCGACCGCGATCAGCACGACCGCTGCCACACTGACGCCCGCAATCGCGGCGGTGCCAAACGAGCTCGGCGACTCCGTAACGCCTGGAGTCGTCTTGCCCGGAATATCTGCGACGCCAGACCCGTTTGGGGTCGAGGGGTTGATTGAGCTCGACTGAGGGATGATGGGTTGCTTGAGGATCCTGACGAGGTCGAACTCTGTCGCCGAGGTGGCGGTGTCGGTGAGAGCGACAAGAGCCATGCTCGGAGTCGTCCACGTCCTAAGAGACGTGTGAGTCGGACCACACAAGACAGTATAGGCGTTCCGCATAAAAGCAACCCCAAGGATGCTAAAGAAGGAGCAGACGAAATCAGTCACGCGAAGACAAGCCCAAAAATGGAGGGAGAGAACGTACACGTCTCCCTTGCCATACACAGAGTCTGGGTTGATCCACTGAATCGCTCCGAGGCATTGCTTGTGGGTGCTATCCGAGGACATGTAGTCCGAGATGTCGAGCGGATGGACGGGGACCCTCACGTTGGCGATCGTGACCGCCATCTGGATTGCTATGTTGCAGTCGAGATAGTCTGCAAAAGTATCAACCACCAAAGGACAGATTGCATTTCAGTGCGGCTTCCTGAGGCAGATTGCTCCGTAGAAACATCGACTGACACAATCCGTCCACTGCCGGCCCCACGCCTTGAGAGCCGTAGATTGCATTGACGAGGTCTCGGTTCGCGATGTAGATTCCCTGCGCTCCACTGTCGAGCAGACCAACGGGCAGAGCCTGACCGGGGATCATGCTCCTACCAAGCGACAGTTTCATGTTCTGGCCGGTCATCTTGTCCATCACATCGATCGACTGGACGGTCGTCCGCCAGAAGAGAGGCTCTCGCGTAGGCGACTCGACAACTTTGGTGTACTTGAGATTCGACGAGCAACCCGTGTCGCAGAGTGCCGGCAAATGAGCTCGGAGACCGAGCTGCGAAGGGATCCGGGGATCCGATGGACGACCGAGAGCGAGCGAAAGGAACGGAAGGACAGTGATGGGCGCAGTTGGGTCCGGAACCGTTGCCTTATCAGGTAGGAGCTCGCGGGATAGGCCGGTCACACCAAAGAGCGCACCAACGGCCGGCACGTCGGGAGGGAGGATCTCGAGGTTCGAAAGCAGGCCCAGGTTGTTCGGGCCAGGGAGCCTGTCAGCAATCTAAACAGATATGAGAGAGAAAAGTTTGCGGTTTCGCGGTCAATTTTGAGATGAATAGAGAATGAAACCAATCAACTCACGACCGAGTTTCCGGGGACTACATGAATGGGTGGGGAGGAAGAGAACGAGGGCTTGATCAGCGTCAGCGATCGACTCGCGGGACAAACACGCAAGCGCCCTTGCCGGTATGGCCTGTTTGTAGCTACCTGACAACTCACACGCAAGACCCATCACCCCAGAGAATCCTCCGCCCGACAGATCCTCGTTCTCGACAAAATCAGCAGCGGCTAGATTGCCGGATCGGGGCCGCCAACAGGAAGGCGGAGGGGGGGCGGAGCAAGTGGAGAAAGAGGCGAACAGGAAAACGACGTGACAGGAAGACCAAGATCAGCCCCCGCAGGATTGTCCTCGCACGCCATCCAGCATCAGAAGAGACGAAAGGGGAATAACCGAGAGCTGGAGGTCGTGATAGCAGGATGCCATGAGGGCCGCAGACGTGACGCAGAGGCCTGGTCAGCTCCTGCTCGTCTGTCATGCGCCGGCGCAGCTGGCTGGACTGCGGACCGTCCAAACGGCCCGCGCACTCACCTTGTCGTGGGATCGTGCGACTGCCGACCTTCACCGTGTCGTAGTAGATCTTCCCGCCGATAGCTCCAATGACGTAGTTGATCTTGAAAGTAAATTTCTGATACCGAGACAATGAAGACGAGAGGCTGTCAGTGGTCAAGCCCGGGACTATTTGTACGACCCCCGCTTGAGCTCGAGGGTAGGGGAGGGTCGGCATGGGCACCGAGACCGACCGTGTCAACAGCAGACGAGCCGCCCTTGAGCGGGTTGTACAAAGGGACGCCTTTGCAGGCTTGGAAGGGACATGTCGCAGAGGCGAGCCACTGCCAACAGGCCAGGCAAGCAGGTGGGCATCAGCGCGGGAAGGGAGGGCAGGTGAGGTCGCTTTCGTTCGATAGCGAGCTAGACCACCACAGCTCAACGTACCAGGTCGGATGAGCCGGTATCAATCTGAACTGCAAAGTTGGACCCTCCAACATTGATCGGGAGGGTGTAGTATCTGATGGAGCGTAAGACGAGACGTGCAGATGCAGTAAGGAGCAATCTTGTCAGGCGAGTTCGGTAGGTTTGGAAGGAACTCACATTCCCGTCCCACTCGCGGTCATCGTCAGGGCCAGTATCTCGGGGTCAGCCAGTACTGTGATTTGGCGAGCGCTCGTGAATGCTGATGCGATCCCGAGGTCGGGTCGGTCATACTGTGATTCCTGCCGAGCTGGGAGGTGATTCGCCAAGGAGGAGGACGCGAACAATGGGGTCATAGCTGCTCACCCGTGAGGGAGAAGCGAGACCTCGCGAAGAGGGCGTCCAGTGGAAGCAGGAAAGTGTGTCAGGTCGCGAAGAAAATGTTGCGTAGGGCTAATCGTTGATGAGGTGGGGCATGGGGCTGAGGTGGTGGTTGAGGCAGGCGAGCATTCAGGAGGCAGCTCACCAGACGGTCCCGCTCCAAGTTTCAGCCCAAACACACCCTATCTCCTGCCAGCAGCCACTTGACTCATCCTTTATACTTCGCATCAGTGGGATCTGATCGCACTAGCTTGAACCACGTCATGGGTCAAATCAACTCCGGCGTTGTCATTAAGCCGTCCGGAGGTGGTCCTTCCTCAACAGCATAGCGGACCGATACCCTTTTTTCTTGCTCCGTTTCCGATTCATGCGAGGAGGACGATTAGTCAAGATTAAGCATGGGGTCGACGGTCGAGGCGTCCAACTGCTCAGGTTGGTTGAGCTCGTTTTGTTCCCTCCTCTCGCCAGCCTCGGTTCGATGGCCTACATCTCGCCGCCCAGTCCCTGCGTCGATTGCTGAGACTATAGACTTCATCACTTTCAGTACTACCACCTGAACTGCTTCTCCCCAACCGTGATAGGTCACCAGTCCTGAGCGTCGTCCATCCTTCGTCGACGCCCTCTGGGTGAGTTCCCCAGTTGTCCATCTCCTCCGCCTCCTCAAATGAAATGCCCCGTGTCAATCGCTCCTCTCTCGCCTTTGACAGCTTCCACTGCCTGATGCGCTTGACGACGAGAACGATCGCGGTCAGTGACGCTGGGACGGTTGAGCTGGAAAGGAGGACCGTGCAGTACGAGGCGTGAGCTGAGACTTGGCCAGTCCGGGTGATGTCAGGGCAGACGACGAAAGGAACTAACGCAACGAAAATCCAGTGGTGCATCTTGGCTCGAGCAATCTTCCGGATCGGCAATTCTGCAGCTGTAGCTCTCTGCAGACGACCAGTCAAAGAGAGGGGACCCAGCATGGTCAGCTCTACGTCCGTGCGACTCACGGCCCCATCCGGTCTTGGACAGACGTTGTCTTTCTCCTCCTCACTTAGCTCTCTGCACTTTCCATCTACACCGACCCACCCCTGATCATCCGCCACGTCGAAGATCTTATCCCTCTCGACCAAGCCGGTCGCATCCGAGACGGCAATCTGCCAGACGTCCTCCTGCCCCGCAACGGCCATCGGCGTCCGATCCAGCCGGCGCTCATCGACCTGCGATCCCAGCACCGTCTCAGGGTGGGTCACTGGCCGGACGGACGACCACCATGGGGATGATTGATGAAGCGGGCGCCGGATGAGCTGCGGTCCTCCCCTCGCCATCCCCTTAGGAGCTCTGATGTGTTGTTTTGTGAAGTAGCTGAGACCGAGACGAAAGAACTTTAGCTCAGAACTACTTCGATGTAGATATCATGAGATTACCGTTCCCGACCTGAGACCGAGACGAAAGAACTAGAAGTACGAGAGACGACTCGGTAAGCTCGGGAAACGTGGACGGGAACGGGTGCGAGCTCGTCGTGACTAACCTTTAGCTCAGAACTACTTCGATGTAGATATGAGCCAAAGGACGTCTCGACGAAATGCACAGACTTTATACTAAAATTCGACAGAAACAAAGGGAGCTCGAGAACAACGAACACCCGACACTACTATGGACACTGTACAAAGGGAGAGACAGGTCCTAGGCGGTGAGACGGGTGAGCTTGCGCGAAGGCGACCTCGTCCCTTTTTCCGGCCGACCACCGATCACTCCCCTTTCACCCCCACCTCATCCGGCCTGAAACAACATGATGGCGTCCATCCCTTGAGCCTGCCATTTGCAAGCAGGGTCGCATGAGCTTTGGATCGAGGATGAGATATACCACCACAGACATGCACAAGCCATGGACATGACGGAATTGAGGTCTGCTCTCCTTCCGCCGTCGAGCACCACTTCCCTTCAAGTCCTTCGTCTTCCTTCAACTATGCCGTAATCAGCCACTCGGTACTTTTCCTCCCGATATTCTCTTACCAACAAGGACCTGGAGATCTCCTAGTTCTGGAGCCAAATATGAGCATGGGGAACGAGTTATGAGCCGCGCATATGGGTTGTTGCGTCAGGTGTTGGAGATCGGAGTAAATCACGGAGTAGAGGATGTGATGTGCACAGGGGCACCAAAGGTGATAGTCGAACAGCATAAAGGGTCACTCGGTCTCGAAGTCGATACCCAAGCACTGTAGAAGCAGCGAGTGGTAACGAGTAAGAAGAGAAGAAGAGGGTGAGATGGAGGAAGGGGAGAGCGGTGGGTCGGACTTGCGAGCTCATTTGTAACGGACCAAGGAGCTGGGCTGCTTGAAGACTTGCGGTGGGGCGTTCTTAAAGTTCCAGTATCTTCTTATCGATGTTCGTAATCGAGTGCCTAGTGCGCTTGACGCAAGAAAGGGTATTTGCGGGAAAGGAGACATGGGTAGACAACGTAACCGGGCGCTAAACCTAGCGACCGCGCCTAGCCCTCGAACCGACCCTCACATCATCGGTGAACAAGACGAGCTCGACCGCCATGCCGAAGACGGTAGAAGAGACCCCGTGATCAGGACGCGTGCCCAATTGCAATCGACGGCCACAACGTGGAAGGGAGGTGTGAGAGACAGTTGATCTAAGTCGAGGCGAAGGCGAGCTAGCAAGTTCCAGCGTGGAGGACTTTTGCGAGAGGGGTCATTTTGTCAGGGCTTGCTTGGCTTTCAACCTCCACTCCCAGGACAACTTGTTGCTTTCAGACGCTGTCCACCATCCCATCCAGTCGATCCTACCTCGACCCTCACTTTCCCATTTCTTCCTCACTGTCCATCAATGTCTGTGAGGCCAAACACTCATCCTTATCCACGTTGAGCTCGACTGCTCAGTCTGAATCTGACCACAAGCTCTCGGCACCCAGTCCAAGCTATCCCTCGTCCGCGCTGCCCACCTATCCCTCGGGACCCGTACCCGGTTTGCAAAATATTCGGTTCTGACAGCACTCGACAAAGTAGGTCCGCACGTCTCTCCCTCTGCCCGAGCCTTTCACCACATCCCCCATGATCGAGCTGCTTTGTATAGCTGGGTGAGAGCAGGGCTGACGGCCCTTGCTTCCGATATCTATCTGTATCCCCCGGGGCCATGAGTCGGCCGAATAATTGCAAGAAGAGGCGCTCAAGGCCGAGCGGGAGGTGATCCGACAGCAAAGAATGGCGAATGGACCTCCGGAAGCGTCATTCACGACCAAGTTGACAGACGGTCTGTTTGTGGGTGGAGTAGGTGGTGGAGGAGCGAATCCTATCGGACCTAGCCCGGCGGGGCTCTGAAGGAGGCGGACGGAAGAGAAGAGGCGCGAGAGGGCCGGTGTCATCTCCGATGCATGAGCTTGGGGGGCAGGGGCGGGGGGGGGGGGGTTTGGCGCATGCACGCAAACAGAAGCCAGACTAGATCAGGCGTGCCTACCGCTCATGACTGCCCCTCGGCACAACCGTGAGAGTGATAGATCTTACTGGCGGGGACCTGTACGAGTTTACAGCATGGTTTTCTGACGCAGTCGAGAAGAACCCCGATCGCGTGAAGGTTCGAACTGCCCCGGCACCACACGTCGGGCCAGTAAATCTCCTCGGTCGGAGTCGACGGCGAGCGCGGTCACATGCAGCTGCGGCCATGAACAATAGACAAGTCTGGGTTTTGATGCAGACTCAGATGGACACTCTTCGGATCTATACGCGGTCGCTCTGAGCAAAGGACGAAAGAGAGACGACCTGTGACGGATGTAAATCGTGCATCGGTCGATCGATTCGATCGATGGGAGCAGGGCGTGTCGCCAAGACGATCGATCTCCGTCCCGACCGATTTGGAAATCTCGACGACCGGTCTGGACGCGAGGTAGCCCCGCGTCAAAGAGGCTCGCTCGAGGGCCGAGGGTGGACGCGCGAGCTCTGGTCTGAGATCAGACGTCGTCCTCCAACCCAATCCAGCACGTGCGGCAGCCCATCCCATCTCTCTCCTTCTTAGGCCTTGATCAATAGCGTTGACTCGCACCTGCTGCCATCTAAGTAAATGGGCGTCCCCGATGATTCCGGATGAAAATGCAACGAGCTAGGCAGCTGACCAAGCGGACCTTCCACCTATGTACCATGCGCTCATCCCGCTCCGCGTCCTCCCTCGTAGGCCAAAGGATCCCACTGACTCGACCGACACGAGCTTTGAGAGGAAGGCGAAGGATAGGGTCGCTAAGGATACGCTAAAGCGGAATCAAAGCTGTCTGTCGTGCCGGAAGCGCAAGCTGAGGGTCAGTCCTGGAAATCCCGTCCTCGAAAGATGTTGAGCTTCCGCTTCCCCCATCAGGCTGTCTGTTCATGCCAACGAGCTGACGAAGGTCCTGTTTGATTTCCCGGCTATGTCTGAATTCCTGCACGGCCTCTCAGTGCGACGCTGGGCGACCCACTTGCGCGACGTGCATCCGCTCGGACAACCATACTCTGCGTACGTCGCTCCGTTGGTCGCGCACCCCGTCAGCGTCGGCAGCACCGGACGTCAATCTCACTCCGCCCTTTCTCTGGCTCAATCTTTACAGAACACCTCAAGGCCGGCCAGGGACCACCTTCAGTCCCTGCCTGCTCCTACGAGGAGGCTCCCGCCTTTGCAATCCCGCCTTCGAACGGAGGCATCAAGGCGAAAGATCTTGAGCGGAGGGTCCAGGAGCTTGAGCAGATCCTCTCCCGAGCGGTCGGTGTTGACGGTCTGGGCAGCGCATCAAGTGAAGGACCAGTCGCAACGGTAGCGAGCGTATCTCCGGCAAATTTCGTTCCGCCTGCACCCTTATCAACAGATGGACAAACGCGCGCCGACCGGGACGGTCCGCCTGAACAACCGTCGTTCGGGACAGGTCTGGAGTGGGCTGGCTCAGGCGCAAGTTGGATGGGGCTTCAGATCCCAGACAGCCGCTCGAGTGAAAAGTATGAACCGTACTTCGACCGCTTGGCGTCCGAGCCTAGCGACCGATCGTGTCCGTCGGCGTGGACGCTCCAGAGCTTGTTCGATCCACCGAGGCCGGTTGTCACATCGACGCCCAAAATTCCGAAAATTTCGATCCACAAACCTCCCAAGCCGTGGCCAACGCCTCTACCCTTGTTCGACCTACAACTACCCGCGTCGTCGCCCGTTCAGCCTAGTCATAGCTTTGCGCCTCTCTCCTCCGCGTCGACTCAGCCCACGGCGCCAAGCCTCGCCCCAATCTGGTCGTTTGATCCTTTAGCGTCGCCAAGCGAAGCGTCTGATGTTCAGACAAACTTGGGACAATCACATCCGGTTTACAAGATCCCACCCGACCCATCAGTGTTCCTACCCGACTTCATCCCCATCGACGCGACAGGCCTTATTACACCGTAGGTCACCAAACCCTGACGCTGCAGACATCGAGATCAACTCCCAGATTGGGTCCTCTCCGCGTCCCCGCAAGGACACGCCAACAAGCTCGAAACGTGTCTGGCCTGAGCTGGAAGCTGAGTCGTCGGAGCCGCCTCAAGCTCGGAGACAAATTACATCGAAGGTCGCTACTCCTCCCTCTCTGGGACCTGACATAGGCGGCTCGGGGCGTGTCAGGAATCGGCGTACCTCCAGCCGTTTGGGGTCGGCCTGTGCTGGCATGTATGCGGAGGACGGCGAGGACGAGCAGGCCACCAGTGGCGGCGCAGGGCGGGGTATACTGTCGGCATCCGCTGAGGTCCCTCCCACGGCCTCTAGATTATCAGCTGTAGGCAGTCAAGGAATCCACGGTGTGAGGCGCGGAGGGCGTGGTTCAGGGCAAGGTCGAGGTCGTGGCGCCAACGTTGCGGGTGGTTCCAGTGCATCTCACGCCTCGACATTGGTCGCCGAGGCCAGTAGCCGCGGAGGATCACTCTCGCGACTTGTCGAACCTAGATCGACCAATTCCGCACCGGATTGCCAAGCTACGACCCGAACCGTGCAGGCGCAGGACTTTCCGTCCGATGAAGAACTGGAGAACCCACCGGACCCGCCCTCACCCAAGCAATCTCAGTCTACGACCCGCTCACTCCACAACATCTGGCACATCTTCTATGGTCAACTGCCGGTCGGCTTCCCCTACCATCTCTCAATGGCGCAAACGCACATGCTGTTCCACAAGGACTTTGAAGTCGACGAGCTCGTCGATTACTTCCTCAGCGCTTTCGACATGGATTTTGCGGTCGATGGTAACAGTACGTACGCCGTGGAAGAGAGAGCGGTATACCGCTCGGTCATTGACTTTCGATGGTCTTTGGACTTCGATCTGAAGTCCTATATCCTGTGCTGTATCAGTCGCTCAAGCCCACCGACCGTAGGATGCCGGGATGCCCGCTATATATGTAATCTACGTGGCTTGTACACGTCAAAGTGGCTCAATGACCAAAAAAAGTGTGCCATGAGCCGGCCGTAATAACCACCTTTCTCACCCTGCAGACTAGCACTCTCCGTTCCCGCTATCTTCATCTAGTTTTGCCTTTAATCTTCAAAGACCCATTCGTACCATCGTATGACTGTGGCCGCTTTCTTTCGCTCGACTACGACCACTAGTTTGATGGATGCCAATCGTCACCGACCACCGCTTCTTCGCTCCGCTCCGATCCGCACCTGGGCCGCAACGAGACTCGACTCATGTCGCACTAGTGCAGTGACTCTCAGTCTGGGCTTCGAGCATCCACGTGTACAGCGCCGCATACTGATATCAGCAGAGGGAGAATTGAAGCATACCAGCTCAAGCGCCCCGCTACGGATGATATCTTTCGTTTTCCCCTTTTGGCAGGACGCACGCTTACCGCCAAGACCCGGCACTGTTGCTCTCCTCGTCGTGTCATTAGCCTGATCTCTTACCTCAGACAAATCCAGTATGCCCCTACTGCAGCGACCAGTAAGTCATCTGCATAGTACGTCGGCTTTCGTCCAACAACAAGCCGACAAGCCGTGAGATTATTGCCACCGTATCGATCTTGTAAATTGCGCGGGTCACTGAACCGTCTCTTTCGTCTTCCTTTTGCCCATGAAACAAGGTTTGACGTCGCTCTCTTTGATCCTGTCAGATTGCCACGGGCTCGTGATTATGCTCGTCAAGTTCCGTGCGAACAACTTGATCTTCTTTGACGTTGTCTGGACATCTAACTAACCGTACAATCAGTCGAGATACAGCAGGTTGGTCCACGATCCTGGGTCGCGCTCGGCCTCTATCGGTCAGGCCCATCTCATCGTCGGTCTAGATCCTGCCTGAATTTCGTGCACAATCTCCTTGACTTTCTGGTTCAGCCTCCTCATTAACATGATCTTCGCCAGCTTTGAAATGAGAACGTCGACGCCTGAGCCGCAAGTTTGACAGATACTTGGGCAAGCCGGGGGTCGTGACAGAAAGGCCGCTCATCTCGCTTCAGATTCACAAGTGGCGCGTGGTTCTGCACACTTGAACCGACCTGGAGGCCCGTCTCAGCCCGGCCGTCCCTGGAGAACCGCGCAACGCGTAGACCGAGCCGGAAAACTACTGAGCATCGACCGACGCAACTGTACGGGAATCGACAAGGACGCACAAGAGCACCTTTGAGTATTCGCCGAAGCGTTCGGAAGTTGTCAACTCATCAGCGTCCTTTCAGCGTTCTCGACGGCGTGACTCTTTTCGCTTGCCTTTTGACGATTACTTTGTCTCTTTGCACGCCTCGTGCCAATTACGACTGCTCTGCTCGAGCCGTGATTCAGGCATAAAGAAAAACAGACTAGAATTCTTCGGTCTTCAAGGTCGTTGGATTGAAGATCATCACATGACTCATGTTCACGGATTCGTACGCCTGGCAAAGCACGCACATCAAGGTGGAGGCATTTTACTGCTTTTCCTTTCCCTCCAACTGACCATTCCCAGCGTGATCCGATTTCACGAGCGAGCCACTTCCTCCGTTTTGGCTTCTTCGGGTCGGCCGACCAGCTACCGGAACTTGTTGCTTTGCTTGCGTCCGGGGTCCTTGTTCGCTTCAGATCCTTACCGTCACGCAATCTCTTCTCCGACTCCTCCTGCGTCTCCAACCTCCTCAGGCCGAGGTTGTTGAGGCCCTTCCTCTCAGTCTTCTTGATGGGGCACAAGCAACGATCTCTGCCTCCTCCATCCTCATCGTACGTGAGCTTGACGTTCCGCGGCTTGATGTAGTTGTGCGCGAAGGAGAAAGTCTGCCCAATTGTGACGACGGGGTGAGGATGATGTCTCTTGGTGATCATCACTTCCCCTGCCTTCTGTAGTCTTGCGTAGAACTTGAGTTCGGGAAGGTTCTTGTTCGCGAGTCGTCTCCTCTCGTTCGTAGAG
The DNA here is from genome assembly GCA_036245725.1 of Mrakia hoshinonis. Lineage (NCBI taxonomy): Eukaryota > Fungi > Basidiomycota > Tremellomycetes > Cystofilobasidiales > Mrakiaceae > Mrakia > Mrakia hoshinonis. The sequence goes on from BTPH01000076.1 coordinate 42,106, forward strand.
ACGATTGAACTGACATCGGCAACAGTGAACCTGTGCTCCGGCGGATACGGACAGTCGCTCCTGCGCGGCTCGCCACTGGACCACACCGTCGCGCCGTAGCTGCTGGCTTCCGAGAAGTCACGGTAGACGCCATCTCGGGTTCTGAAAAGCACGGCGACTGGTCCAAAAAAGCCAAGACGTCAAGGCTGTTTTCATTTAATCAGATGTGCACACCATCCTTCGCCGCCTTTGGCTCACTCCCCTACAGGTTGTCGTCCTAGAACGCCTGTGGGGTCTGGATCTCAATTGTTCGAGCGGCACACGGCTTGATGACATCCCAGAAAAGCGACAGCATAAATTGCTTTCTGCAAACTGTTGGGTCAGACACTGCTTAAGTGGTCTTCCTAGAGTCTGCCCCGCCTTGATGTTCCGATGAATCAGCCTGGCTCGCCCCTATCGCTTGAGACTGCCGTCAATTTAGTTCCGGAGCTAGTGACTTCTTCAGATTTGGAGAACTAAGTTGGTTGCAAATTCCAAACCGTTCTCGGTGTGCGATAGCCTTTACCTTTTTCGACCAGTCAGGTGCGATTTTGAGTACGAGAACGACAGGCTGTCTTTTCTGCTTGTTGATTCTGGTACGGTAAGTTCAAATAAATTCTATACCAAAATTGATGCTTCTCCTGGCATGAGAGTAGGCCTGATTTTCTTTGGAGGAAGGACCAACTGACGAGGGACAAAGGACCCCAACAGCTCCCGCTTGTAAAAAAACCGCTATCTTTGCGTTCAAGGGGAGAGCTGACACTCAACGTACCTGAAACAAAGAAGTCTCAGATTTTGTAAGCTGCCTCTAAGTGTTGCTAAGAACGTCTCGCTACACAACGACAGGGCTGTCCTTTCCGCCCAAGGATCGAACCCAAGATAGGCGATACGAAATTTAATGCCAGTGAGCCAAGCGGAAGGTACATAAGCATCGATATGAGTAACATTATCTTCGCTTTTCGGAATGAGGGATCTTGGACAGGTCCAAAATTGGACTCAATCATCGCCACGCGTTTGCCCATCTCATTTTGTCCTGCTCCGCCGTTGCCGCCTCCATCCCGTGTGAAACGCGAAAAGTGGTACAGGTGTCAAGCTTGGCTGTTGAAGCACAAAGAGGCTCATTCGTGCTGGAGGGGGTGATCTGGTTGCCCGTGCCTTTGTTTGTGAGGATGGGCAACAACAGCGACAAAGCTATCGGCCTGCCGAGAGGCTTTACGTCCAAGGCATTTGGGCACCGTCACTGATAATCCCGTCCCGACCCATCGAAATCTGCGCAAAAGCCATTTCAACCTCGGCCTTGTTTGAGCATTGCAACGAATCCGCGTTAGCCTGCTTCTTGATATTGCCGATCGCGGTAGGAAATGCGGTGGAGCCGTGCTAAGGGACGAGCGAGAATGAGCTTATGTCTTACGGCGTTCTTGGCAAGAGGATTGAGCTGGGTTGAGACTGGCCGTGGCACATTGGGCGGACTGTGCGCGGGGGAGGGAACGGAGAGGGGGAGAGCGAATGGGTAGGCTGAACAGGTGACGGAAAACGCGATCCCGGCCCAGCTGGAAGAAAGCGGGGGAGGCAGCGTCAGGAGAGGGTCAATCTGAGATTGGAAAGCAACAGCATTAGAGATATATTCTGGTAGTGACAGGAAGACAAGGACAGCTGAGCCACTGGAGGTCGGAAACAGTGATTGAAGGACAGGATGGGCGCTCGTGCTGGTAAGGCTCTGTTCAACAAGAACATGAGCATCAGTTCGCGAGGAAGGGACAAAGAACAGCAGCTAGGGGGGCGTGCTAGTGCCCCGTTTAGCTACTCATGAGATTCATGTTACTCGATACAAGCCATGAGACTCGCAACCGTTCTTTGGCGGCAGTAGTTCCCGCCAGGGACTGTTGCTCCCTTTGCCGAACGCACCCCCGATAGATTACCCTCACAGCATTTCTGGTGTCACGAACGTCCAGCGAAGCACTACTCGAAGACTGCACAAAATATCCTTTACCCTTTACCCTCCTCCCACCTCATCTTTCTCTCTTGACCAACCTCTTCCCAACCATCTCCTCTGACCTCGCCCATCGGCCCAACATCCCCCCGTAAGCCCTCAACGCATCCTCATCGGGACTAGTCACTTTTCTTGACACTCCTCCTGACCCTCCGCTCCCGGCTCATCTGATTCACGGCCATCATCGTCCTTTTACTACAGTTTGTGGACCAAAGAGAAGATATATTCCAAGGAATTCGTCGCATCCTTCATCATAGCCAATGCTTCCTACGTCGTCCACTACTTCTCAAAGGTTGCCGTTCCAGACCAGGCCGAAGTCACGTGAATCCCTGTTTCGCTTTGTGGCCCCTTTCGTGGCGTGCATTCTGGGCTCACTTCTCATGCCTCTGCTTTCTCATTTAGAGCTGCTATCGCCGCATCTGTTATTGGTCTGCTGGGCTCACTGTGGTCTCGGATCGCTCGCGGGTCCGCTTTCACTACCCAATCAACTGCCGTACTTCTTCTCGTTCCCAATGGTCTCGCCTCCGCTGGCGGACTGGTCACATCTGAGTCCATGGACGAGGGCTCGTTCGAAACAGGTACGACCGTTGCTCTCCGGCAGGTTCAGGTCTCGATCGGGATCGTTATAGGCCTCTTTGCAGCCAGTCTATGCACGTATTCCTTTTCGCGCAGAAAGAGGAGCAGCTACTTCTCATACTAAGGCTTGTCTTAGATTTATTCTCCTTCCTCTACATCTCAATACGGACCTTCTCCTTCTCTGCTATATCTCTAGGCTGACAAACCTGGTATCTTTGACGCCTGCCCCTTTGCTTTATCTTCGTTCTTCCACTGCCCGCAACCCGCTCCTCGTTAGACTCTTCTAGCTTCAGAGATGAGCAGCAGATACTATCTGGGGAAAAAGTTCGCGGAAGTATCTGACAGGAAGGAAAGAAGGCGGGAGAAACCGATGAGACTAAATCTAAGATTCACAGAAATCAGCCAAGAAGACGTCGAACTTCACTGAGATGTTTCCGCTAGGTTGCTCGCTTTGCTTGCCTTGATTGCCATTGTCCTCTCATCCAATTGTGGTCCGGACAATCTGGAGATGTATGTTCACCTCGAGCACATCCCTTGGATGCGGCTTTGTTCATTGTCGCTGGACAAGGCCAATCCGGACGACTACCTGAGGAGGACACGGCCAGTCGCTCCTGAAGAGGCAACGAGGAGGATGTGCACGCAGATGGAGGACAGCCACGCGCGGTGTGCAAGCCTGTCAAATTTGCGCTCAACGCGAGCGAAAAGTGTCGACTTTCGAAACCGCTGATCTTCACTCTTCAGGGGAGTCGCACGAAGTCGGATTTTTTGCCTCTGTGCTCGATGCTGACTAGCTTTCATCGGACTGCAGGTACATGTTCCCGCTGTTTTGCGTGTGCGTGTTCGAACACACCATCAATCAGGTCCGTCTCCACACTCCTCTGTCCATGAACTGCGCTGTCGTAGTGCTGATCCGATCAAGCCCTGTTTGTGCCTTATACCCTCAGGTTATCGCACCCACGGTTCTGTACGCGCTCCCAAAGACGGGTTTTCTCTTGCACCTGATAAATTCGCCACGAGACTTTTACCCTTTTTACCAGGCTCCTCCGCGCCTCTTCCCCTGGCTCCGATCCGCAACACCCGCTGTCCTCCAGGGCATCATCCTCCGCAAGCTCCTACTCGAGACTCTTCGACCCTTCCTGGGCATCTCGTTCGTACTCGTCGCCATTTCGCTCGAGGCTCTCTGCGGAGGACTGGCGTATGTGAACGCCTTCCATCATGTTGACAAGATCGCCGACGAGGCGGATTGGCTGGGCGAGGAGGCGCAGAAAGAGCGCGAGAGGCGAGGCGAGATTGGGGATGGAAGAAAGTGCAAGATAGTGATTGAAGATTCGGAGTCGTAGGGGCGGCAGACAGTTGGAGGATCGTGTATGTCGATGCTGTCGACGACAGTGTGAAGAAGGTCTTTGAGCGGGAGATGCAGCACAAAGCTGAGCGGCTCAAGCTAGAAGCGCTGGGATCCAATGTCAGTCATCGCCTCCCCTCTTCTCGACCACTTGTCCTGTTCTTCCAAGGCGCACACCCCTGAAATTAACCTACCTATCCCTGCTGTTAAAAGCTTCTCTTCACCATGGCCGCAGCCTACCTCCTCCAATCTACAATCTTCCTTCACCGCGCTTGCTCATCCTTCCTCGGCTCAAGCCGTCGCTCCAGCAGGCGATGCTAGGAGTTCTCTCCAGGTATAGAACCAAAAAGAAACGCGTATGGCGAGTCGGTCCTGGACGGGGATGCGTCGAATGAGAAGTGGAGGAAGGCAAGGAAGACTCAGCCAGAGGTCTCCGAGGAGGAACGGTGAGTGCGTCCTACCGCCGGTTCAAGATTGGGGATTATCTACGTCAGTTGCTTCGAGTGCAGAGGCTGGGATTGACGATTTCCTCCTTTGATTTGTCACACCAGAGCGGCTTACGTTTCAAAAAAAGGAACCGCTGCTCCGTCCCGCCCTCCTCTGCTCACCCATGTCGCTTCATCCTGAACCCTCCCCCCCTCCACTCTTCCTCTATCTAACCTACCTAAAAAGAGCTCACCATGCTCATGCGTCTCGGCACGATCTACGAAGCCAGCGAGGTCTCTCGCATTGTCGTCGATTGCGTCCTCGCACCCGGGTCCGCCTCGCCTGACGTCCTCAGAAAGAGGGCGGAAGCGATCGCGCTCATAGGGGATATCTTTCAGCGGGTGGAGAAGAGTCTGGATTCGGGCGAGGAGAAAGAGGGGGAGTGGGTTGATGAGGCTCATGTACGTTCCTTTTTCTCTGTCCGTCCTGGCCAGACGCCTACAGCTTTGTCGCCCGCATCACGGGCTCCTTCTCATCGGGTGGAGCTAGACTGAGAAAAGGTTTCTCCACGGGCACCGTTCTATGACTGCAGATTCCGACTCGAGGTCGCCCAGGAACGACTTTGGGGCGAAAGGTGAGCTCGACAATTCCCACGCGTGAGACCGCATGTCGCATCTAATGTTTGCCTGTTCCCGCCGGTGAATCGCTCCCTAATCAGTCTGGCGATAAAGACAGACGATCACTTGCCACCGTTGTTCCCATCGTCCGACTGGAGATATGGGAGATTTCGTTCGACGGTCGTACGACAAAGCTAGACCCAAGGTGAGCTTGTGCAATTGTTTCTCTCGGACCCAGGGCTACACCGGCCGGATCCTCGATCCGGTCTTAACTGTCCGAGTCACTAATGACTTTTCTACTCCAGTCACATTGATGCAAATAGTTTCTACTGCTCTGTGGATTTGTGCTCGCCCAAGTCCTCGGTGCCCTTCCATCCAGCACTTTCCGGCGCCGGTCCGTCTGCATCGTTGTCAAGCAAGCTAAACTTCCAGCCATTCCATCCACAACAACAGCCCCACCACCACCTCTCTCGCCAATCCCCTCGTCCATCTCATACAGTATCAGCTTGTCAGCTGCCAAGCTCGTTGGCATTTCGATCGTCAGCATTGTTGGCTACCCGCCAGGCGCCGGTCCTAAGGCGCAATCACGCCAAATTGTTGTCCAGATTGACCAGAGGACACGCAACCTCAACAATAAACAGCAGCAATGCTCATGAGACGACAAACCCGAGTGGGAGTGGGAGTGAGAGTGGGAGTGGGAGTGGCGGTGTGCCGATTGGATCGAGCGGGACCATCAGCCGCGGCAACCCAAGCATTGAACGCAGCATTGGCGGTGCTTAAGCAATGGAAGACAGAGCAGGACAGCCGAGGCTGACCTGACGTCTTGACGGGTAGCTCCAGATTTGTTTCCGTAGCCGTTTGCCTGACAGACCTTGATGATGCTTCCGGTCTCTGGTTCGTCTACCAAGTAAGTAAATTGAACTTTATCGAGCTCTTTTACAACCAAAGTTTTGATTCAAGACAGGTGCTCCCTGGCCGTGATTGTATAACCTTTCCATCTGGACTGAGGGTGTCTATTCTTTGATCCTGCCTCTGCGACGTCGAATCGCGCACGCTTGACTGAGGTCCTGGGCCCCAATCTTATCGACCCTAGCCGGATCCAAGACGTTGCTCCTTCACACCCTACCATGCATATGACCTGAGCAGTCACACAAACGTTCGCGATCCTTCATGTACCGAACTGGGCCGCTCTCGTGGAAAAGCGGCTCACGGGCACAGGAAAAGGGAGTTGACTGCCGCGCAATCGACCGTCGTCCTATCCGCACACGCATCCTGGCTGTTCCGCGAGGAGATTAGGGTTGCGTGACTAGTAGAATCCAGGCATCTTCAGGTGAGCTCCATGGGCAACCCATAGCCTGCTTCCGCACTGTTCCACCTCTCCTTGTTCGTCAATTTTGGGTCTTAAGTCGTCCTTCCGTAGAGTATACAGTTCTCTTGCTTCGTCCTCGTTCGAAACAATGCATCTATCGTCGTGTTGTCATTACCGACTTGAACAGGCGAGATGCTCGGGTCTCGAGCGACTCTTTACGATGCGACGAAGAGGATCTGGATCCGGCGATCGGAAAGAAGAGACCGATCAGTTAGCCCTTCAGCCCGTCCCAGAAGAGCGCGAGGTTCTCTTCGGTCGGTACTCACCGCACTCGGCGTCAGACTGCAATAAGCGGGCAAGAAACCAGAGGAGGGCGATGCGATTCGGTCAGCAAGGGTCCCGAGCAACAAGACCACACCGATAGAGACGACTCACCCAAGCTCCTTCAACGACTTGCCGAAATCGCTCGCGCCGAACGTCTTGTTCGGGAAGCGAGTGGTGAAGACAACGTTGCCGACATCGACCGAGAGGGTCTCGGAGGCGACCCACTCGGACACCTCGGTCAGAGAAGCCGTCGAGGGGAATGTCTTCTGCATCGGCGGCCCGCCAGAGGGAAGGCGGACCTGGACAGCGGAAAGAGAGTGGTCTCGTGAGCAACGTCGTCTTCCCATTGGGTGCGGTGCCGATCGACAGACGAGTTCACGCCTACTCACCTGCAGTCTCGTCTCTGGGTAGTCCTTGCCCGCACCTCCACTCGACGCCGTCGCCGCCACACTCCTCGTCCCCGCTCCGGCACTGACGTCGACTCCGCCAGCCTGCTGCTCTGGTACGCAAATGGACATCAGATCCAAACGACGCATTGTCCAGCCCGTTGTTGTCCCAAGCCTTGTCCCCGATAAGATCAAACTCGCCAAGGGATCGGAATCTACAAGATCCAGGCTATGTTTGTAACAACAACGCAAGAAGGTTGAGACGAAAACTGTGATTCGAATAGCGATTAGGCTAGACAAGTGGAGAGAGATAGTGATCTGATGAGATTTATCTTGCATGCGATTCAAGTCCATAGCATTGCCCAGATCATTTCCCCGGCCGACCAAAACATCAATGCCATCATGCCTACTCCTTCAGCAAGGTGGAGCGGCCTTAGGTCCGATCTCCGCTTCTTGGGGTCACCATTAGCGTAGCCGATGTTGCTGCAAATTACAAGCATGGTCAGAGAAAGTGGCCCATCCTTTGCGATTAAGGAGGGACAGCCTCACTACCCCACGCGACTGACGACCCATAAACCCGTCAGACCAGCCGATACGAGCGGAAAGTACAGTCCGGAGAATAGGGACCCAAAGAGCAACATCTGGAGGACCTCAAGCTTGTCTCAGCCGGACAGCACATTGAAAGTATTAGGGCATCCGGTGCGATCTCAGAAAGTCTGAACTAACTTCCATGTGCCTACCAAGCGCAGTCAAACCGTACCGCCGCCGGGCTTTTGCCCGTCTAAGACTTCTTGGCGTAGACTGAAGGACCACAGAAGAGGTCAGCTGATACTTCAACCCCGCCTCCCTCCTCGCCTTTAAGGGTTAGCAGAGGCGAAGTAGGCATCAGCGGCTAGGCCAGGCTTGGTGACTGACCCTCTTCTCTGCCATCTTTTGACGCAGCTCGTCCAGTCGGGCCTTCTTCTCCTCCTCAGTCAACGGCTTGATCTGCTCAGATCAAATTGACGGACGTGATCAGTCATGTTTGTCAAAGAGCGAGGAGTTGCACACCGCTTCCTTGGCAGAGGTGAGCTCGGATCGGTCCGAGCTCAGCGCGCAAGCTGACTATGGACTGACCTCCTCTGTGCTCTCCTCAAACGAGGTGTGGCCAGACTTTCCGGCGTGGAAGTTGGCGAGAGCGGTCGTCTTGAAGATCTTCTCGCACTGTGACGCGCAACGAGGAGGACCGAAGGGTGAGGTGAGCCCGAGGATAGGTTAGGTGGAGGCCGACACCAGAACGGCGACAGACCTCGGTGCACTTGATGCTCTGTTAGTACTTAGTCAGAACGAAGCACAGTCAGCTCCGACTATGAATCGTCTGCCTAGTAGACTGGCGTACCTTCGCCTCCTGACCCTCGAGAGCCTTGACGGCGCTCTCGCCCTCGTCCTCGTCCTCATCCGCGTCCGCCTCCAGATCCCCCTCGGTCGGGACAGGCTTCTCAGAGTTGTTGAGGATGTGATCCATCGCAGGCTGGACGCCAGAGTTCTTGGTCGCCTTGAGTGCCCCTGCAGATCACACGCATCGGAGGTCGCGACGAGATTGAGGTCAGCGCGGGGAGATGGTCCGCGGAGGTTTTTTGGCGGATACCTTTGTGCTCCTTGCTAGCTAATCCCTTGCACCCTGACGGAGCCTGTGCTAGGAACAGTGTTTGGCCTCCAAGCCGCACGACTCAATCTTGTCAAGGCAATGCAGCAATGTTGGCCAATCACGGGAAGAATAAAGCGTATGGTAGTCCAAGCTAACTCAAACTAAGACGTACAGCTACTCAACAACGTAACCTTGGGCAGCTGGCAGGGTCATCTGAGCACCACTCCAACAGGTGAAGTGTAAAAAGAAGGGTGAGGGATGGACCAGGAATGAGGGAGTTAAAGAGAGAGAAGATGGGAGGCCTCACTTTGGAGAAGTTGCCTTCTTTTGAAAAGGGTGTCGGTCTCCCGGACAAGGCGTCTAATGGGCGTTGTCCGGTTCGGTCCATGGACGTAGCAAATGTTGACCTGGAGCGAGCGCGCAAGATGACTTTTGCGGCTTCTTGAATAGCTGATGCTCACGCGACGTACAAAGATTATCTCACTCACCTTGTCCATTCCTAAATTCGCTTGACTTCTGCCAGCGCGAGATCGACATCATTCGGGTCCTTGCCTTACTGTTCGGAACCATTTCAACCCCGCATCAACCAAGATCGGGGCCGCCAACGGCCGGGGATACCACCTTCACAGTTCACCAGAAGCGACGCCGAGATCCTCAAGCTATTGTGCAAGCTGACAGCAGTGATGCGAGGCAACAACGTCCTCGCAAGAGAGAGAGGACAAGCTGGCGATTTGCGTCTCAAAAAGGAAGGCCCAACGTCAAGACTAAGCCGCCTCTCCCCTGCACAAACTTACTTGCGAAGCATCTTTCCCGCCTACTTGTAACCGTTGATGATGATGCCTTGGTAGAAGAGCGACTAGCGAGCCCGAGAAACGCAAAGGAGACTTGATTCTCTGTTTTTGACGTTGACTCGCGCACAACCAAATCATTGAGCCACGCTCCCATCCTGGCCGAGTGCTATTCCAGCCCAATCACCATCTATAGTCCGCGAAAGTACGTCGCTCCGCCTCAAAGCTGTCCGCCGCTTCCAATCGAGGCTCACTGTCCTCTTTTTTTTTTTTTTCAATACACAAAAGCTACCCAGGAGTCCCACCATCTACAAAGCTGGTTAAGGTCAGCGCGCAGACCCACTCTGATCTAAAGAAATTGAGGGCGCTCAAGGTGGGCGCTGATTTTGCACACTTGCTCATTGTTACGAAACTGCTTCCAGCGCTTTGTTTTGCAAGGCTATCGAATCACGCTCAAGAAGGATGACACGTCCTCAAACTCGTCTTCTTGCTCTGCCTCGGACTGCGACGGGGGTTCAAGCTTGTCATGACACAGGCGGTGAGCAACCCACCAAAATGTGTCATCCGGGTCGAGCGTGGACCCAAGTGAGACATCTCCGAACGGATCGAAAAATGATATGAACACGGACGCTGTAGACCTCAACGAAGGGGGTCACGGAATCCGCGAGCAAAAGAACATGGTTTGCTGACCACCAGCCGCGGATGGTCCCTTTCTTTCGTCTCCCTGCTTCTGCATTTGATGTTTCCAGCTTGTAGCGCTTCCTGTTAATGCTTCTAATATATCTGTTGTCAGTTATCTTCTACAAATCAGCATATAACAATTGCGGCTGTAGGTATTGATCGCACTTCTATATGGAGATTGTTTGGGAATTAGTAGGTTTCGTATTTATGTCCCGATTGAGAAGTGAATTGCATACTGCATCGCAGGCACGTTTCATGCTAGGTTGGCTGTCATATCGAGTCTGCCAATTTAAGACGCTTTGTGCGTCTGTGTAATCTTGGAGATCGGACAGAAACGTCGCCTTTATCTCCATTCGCCAGCAAGCTCTTTGCATGTTTGACCTCTACGATTGATCTATATCAGCATATACTCCTTATATATCCCTCTGGACCACCATGCTCACTAGTCGGCTTCTGCTCACCCTTCAAATACATCATGTGCTGAGACGATGGCGATGGGCTTGACAGGCGGAGGCTAAGCGGGAGCCTAGGGTTGAGGGGTGGTGGGTGGCGACGGTGGGAGCAAGACCTTGGGTGCACGAGTGGATGTGGGACGTGGGACGTGGTTGAGGATGGTGGGTGTTGAGGCGATGGGGTAGCGGATTGTGCGCTCCTCCAGCGGAGGGAGGCACAATCCCATGGGGTGGCCAGTCTGGAAGTCTAACGTGAGGTGGGACCAGTCGATGGTGGGTTTGCGGAGCAATAGCCTGGGAATCCCAAGGATGATGGATTAGGTGCTGGGCGTGGCAAATTCCAGCGAGAGGGTTTCGGCGTGAAGAGGGAGCGAGGAGTCGAATACATGCAGACGGGGGAGGTGTGGCGAGTGACGGCGCCGGACGAGATGGGGCGGCCATCAACGACGAGGAGGTCGCGAGGGATGTCTTCTTAGCGAGGAAGAGCGCGTTGCAAGGGCGAATTCCTTATCCCTGAAGTTAAAAGTGGCACCTGTGTCGATCATTGCATAGGCTCTAATCGCCTGGTCCCCTTCTACACGACAAGGTTATAGGCGAGGATTCGGAGACGGGCAAGCTGGTGTGCGACAAGGGGTACCTTCATCCCTCGAGAGTAGTGTTGGTGACCCTGAGGGGCGGAAGGCGCAGCGTAGGCGACGGTGGCAACTGGCGCTAAAAGAGCCACGCTCTCGACCAACGAACTGTTGCAGCTTGCTCCTCCTACGTAGCGATTTAGATCGACGTGACAGCTTCCAAACCGGGGTCAAATTAGTCCAACAGATAGGACTTGCCTGACAACTCCCAACAAAGGTTCACTTTCAATCAAGTTTCAGTGGAGAACGGCTTCAACAAAGGCTGAAAATGGAGGAACAAAAGTACACCATCCGTGCAGGTTGACAAAAGACGGCACGTTTTGAGCTCTTGTTTAACACAACAAAACTGGCCGTCCACAACTCCGACCCCTCTCAATTCTTCGGATCTCGCGTTAGTCTGACATTATCACTGTGAGCACCTCCCTCAGCTTCTACCCTCCGGTTCTATCGGCTCCAGACCTTTCGATTGCCAGAGCGGCAATCCAATCCACGGCTTGACCCACGTCAAAGGCCTTTGGCAGGTTTAGGTTCAGCAGCTCGGCTATCAATCTGCGCGAAGAAAATTGAGCAGGCAGAATCACCATGAGCTGGCCTTGTGGCGTTGAGCGGCATCCTGCTCAAGACAACGTCAGGACTAACCCTGAGCCCTACCTTAGCTCCCAATATAATCCTTTCTGACTAGATTGTTGATTCCTGTGTGGTTTTGTGAGCCATCATAGTCTGAAGCACCCCTACTGGGCTGACCTCCTTGACGCTGATAATATTTTGGAGATCTTGTGCAGATCTGAGGTCCTGGAGGGAGATGCTTTGGGTTGTTTGATAATTTGCTGCTGAGCAAATAGCCTTTACCCATGCCAAGGTCCCAAACGCTCTGTATCTGTCTGATCGTTGGCTCTCTACTCTCAACCACCACCAGACTAAAGGTCGGATCGCTGCCAATAACCTCCGCCTCCTCCAGTCTTAGGCGTCCTCGTGACCAAGATCCCTGCACCTTGCCAATCGATGCCAGTCCAGAAACCAACCCGCCACAATGTCTGTCTGACTGACCGTCGCTGCTGTGCACGTAGCGAAGACTCCTTTTCTTGCAACTGAAGCTCCAACACCTTCCACTGGGCGATGATCGAGTCGGCAAGGAGTTTGGTGGCAGAGGGTCGGATGGCCGGCTTGGGCCAAAATCACGACCCAACGATCAGGAGGGCAAAAGAAAAGAAGAGAAGACAGTCAGAATTCTGAACTGGCTCTGCTCCGGGGCCAAAGTGTCCACGCACCTTGGTCAGCGGGTATTGCTCAACTCTGCGCCTGCGATGGCGGGAATGGTGAGAAGGGTGGCGAGCAAGACGTCGGGTCGTCGGGTACAAAGGTACGTGTTGAGTGTTGGGAGCAAGGCTGGGGAAGGAATGGTGAGTGAGATGACGGACAGGAACACATCCGGCATTGAGGCATCCCGAGGACGCTTACAGCTGAACAGACGGTAGTTCAACTTACATAGTCACGGCATTTGACATTCTCTGTTTGTTCACGCAAGCTTTCCTTACTTTCTATCATCGAAGCGAATTCTAGAATGTTCCTGTGAAAGAGTGGTTTTGATAGCTTGATTCCACATCTGGCATAGTCTTAGGCCGATGTAGAAAGATAAAATTGGTAAATGGCAGAGATTTCCGTCGGTGCAGACCCCTCATGACCCCGCTTGTGTATCCTTATGTTGCTGCGTGTCCCCGATCCGGCTGAAGACGGGCATGAGCTCGAGCTCAAGCTCGGGGGAAGGAGGCGGTCCTTGTCCTCGTGACCGTGTCCGTCGAGCGCCAGGTGGAACTTAGAATATTGATGCAGTAGAGGAGTCGACTTGGCTGATGAGAACGGCAGCCGGCAGAACGAAGGGCGCGACGCAGACGCGTGGAGTTGCCGAAACAAACAGGAAGGTTGGGGCAACCCAACAGAACAGAGACCGCCTGCTAGATTGCCCCGC
>BTPH01000077.1:0-77859 GCA_036245725.1 Mrakia hoshinonis
GTGGAGGAGGTGAAGGGTTTGACAGGGGAGGAATCGACGGAAGGTGGTGGGGCGGTGGTGATCTGATGATGCCATCCAGTTGCGAATCCCTTGCCGTTGGATCCATTGTGAGATGAGCAAGCAAAAAAGACATTGCATCGTTCGTTCGGGAGAGAGAGGGATCCAGGTAGCGCCTCGTTCTACAAAAGATTGTTGGCCGGTTCTGGGCGCGCGGTAAAAGTATAAGATGGTAGAGAGTCGGAATCGTAAGCGCCTGAGTGGGATGGGCAGCAGTAAGACAACGTAGATGGGATGGGCACAAGGCAGGGGCAGAGACAATGAGAGAACAGGGGACGAGAAGACACAAAAGCGAGAGCGGGGCAAAAAGAGAAGGACGGGAGCGGAGTGCTCTAGCTGTTCCACCATCGGAGGAAGAAGTTCTGTCGAGGACCGGCGTTGTTGTCGGCCTCGTACTCTGCGAATTCACAAGGAGTAATTGGGTCAGTCGATATCGGGTCGACTGAGAGAGAGAAGCAAAAACAGAAAGAGGCTCACCAGCCTCGTCCTCGTCGATCTCCCTCTTTCCAGAGAAGAGGTCGATGTCCTCTGCGCGATGCTTCTTGGTCTTGAACAGGAGCTTGTACACGACAAACATGATGACGAACGCAGGGAGGGCGATGTAGTTTGTGATGAACGAGATGTACTTGAACCCGCCGACGATCGAGTCGTATCCCTTGGTGATGGCCTAGAAGGAACGAAAAAGAGGACGGATCCCTTCAGCGTGAAGTGCGGGGTTTCAAGAGGTGATGGACGGCGAAGGGGAACGTACGATGAGGGCGGTCATGCCCATCGACCACCAGGTCAGGTACGGCTGGAGAGGAGCCTTGTACGGGAGCGTGTCTCGCGAGATACCGTGAGCCTTGAGGGCGGCCATGAATCGCTGTGGCGGTCGAAGAAGGGATGCATCCGGTCAGCGAAGAGCTGGGACAGATAGGAGGCGGACAAGGCAAGGCTGGACGTACGAGGTGCGAGTACATGATCGTCAACCAGGTGATGGCTCCCAGCATCGAGATCACGCTGACGAAGGGACAGGAGAGTCAGTGAGCGGACGAGCTGATTGACGGCTCAGCAGTGGCAGAGATAGCAGGGAGAGAGGAGCAGGGAGGGGGAGGGAGGAGGTTGAGCTCACCTGACGAAATACTTGAAGACGGTGAGGGCAGACGAGGCGACCGAACAGTAGGCGAGTCCACAGCAGATCGTGCAGGCAACGAGAGCAGGGAAGGGGATTCCCCGCTTGGACACCTGGAGACATGAAGGACGAGATCGTCAAGTTCGTCAGTAGTGCATTCGTGTCATGCAAACTTGTTGGCACAACAAGAAGGGCGACATTTCGACCCGGTCGATTCGCCACAGCTGTGAACAGGAGCGAGGCCCCCGCCGCCGCCCTGCCCCTCCTGTCCTCCCAGCCTCCTCCCGGCTCTCCCTCGCTCTCCGAAAATTGCACAGGTGTTAGAAAACCCCGATTTACCTTCTTAAAGATGGGAGGCGCTTGTCCCTCGACGGCGAGGGCGAACAATGTTCGGGATCCGATGTACAAGTCTGAGTTGGCTGCCGAGAACACGAACAGCTGCAGGAGGGGAAGAGCACAGAGGATTGAGACAGTCAGCCGGCTGCGGCTCGCGAAGTGAGAGTACGAAGCGAATGCAGGGATGGAAGCCCGAGTAGAAGAAAAGGGGCGAGAGGAGGCGGTACGAGAAGGGAACAGGGAGAAAGGCAACGCACGAGGATACAGGCGTTGATGATGGACGGGAGCGTCTTGATTTGGGCCAGTTGGATCGCCTAGACGCAGTAGAAAGTAGTGTCTTGAGTCAGCAAAGAACACAGGGATGGAAGGGAAGGCGGACATGAGGACTGACGACGACGAAGGGTGAGGCGGCGGCGTTCGCAGGAGCGTTGACCGCAGTCGTCAACAGCCGGGAGTTGGAAGGCACGAGAAGACCGATAACAAAGATTCCTCCGACGTAGAAGACACTGCCAGTGAAGGGAAGAAGTCAACCACAGCGAGCGGCGGTCGCGAAAGGGACGGGACGGCGACGCACAGGATTCGCCAGAAGGTGGACTTGATGGCCTTGGGCACCTGCTTTCGAGGGTTGGCACACTCTCCGACGGTCACCTGAGCAAGGGAACGGGAAAGGAAAGGTCAGCCATGAGAATTCAGGCGTTCAAACGATGGGGTCGAACGAGGACTCACTCCGACGAGCTCGGTTCCAATGTAGGCGAACAGCGCGTTCGGGAACGCGTACCACGCTCCGAGGAACGCGCCAGTCTTGGTGTTTTTCTGGATGTAGTGCGCGAAAGGTCCAGGGTTCTTCCAGTATCTCGAGGAAAGGAACAGAGCGCAAATTCAGTACAGGCTTCCTCAGATTGTAGAGAACGAGACGTGGACTGACCTGAAGCCAACCCTGTCGTGGGTCGGTCCTCCTCCGAGGTCGAGCACGATTCCGAGAATAATGAGCCCGACGAGAACGATGACCTTGATGCTCGACATCCAGAACTGAGGAGGGAAAGGTGGTCGGTCAGCCGCTGGATCTAGAAGACTGCCAGAACGATGTACTGACCTCGAACTCTCCGAAAACGGCGACACCGAGAAGGTTGATGACAAAGATGGCAGCAATGATGATTGAGACCCAGATGGCAGGCGAGTACTGAAGAGGCACAGGCAGAACGAGTCAGTCCTGGCTAGACGAGCGCCGACTTCGAGACCACTCACCCGCTTCTCCGCCCAGAAGTCGATGGTGACGACGGCGGCGACAATGTTGTTGGGCGTAACGACGAGGTACTTGAACTAAAAGACGAAAGGTGAAGCAAGAGAGCGGAGAGTCAGCATCGTCTCGCCACGCAGGAATCACGAGACTCGTGCGCGAAGACTCACGAGGTAGTTCCATCCTATAGGAGCGAAAGCGGACAGCACAAAGAGAGCACGCGGTCAGTCCCGGAGGAATGAAGCGAGAAAACGTGCCCGCACGCGACACGCCTCAGGGGCAGCCAAGGCGATCCCACACGCGGCGACGGACAGGTCCACAGGAGATCGGTGCTTACCGAGGGCGAATCCGAGGGCAGGGTCAACAAATCGAGCTGAAGGTCAAACGAAAGATCGGACAAGACCGTCAGCATGCCGGACCGCACCTCTCCGCCAGCCAAGGGCTTGGGGCGGCGGAGTAAGCAGGCCTGGGCGAGGAGGGAAGAGGACACACTGGCGTAACCTGAGCGGAGCCAGAACCAAACGAGCGCGATCAGTAAAGCGCACAGCCCAAAGGTGAGAGAAAGAAGGCAGCACATACCCGCGAAACCCTGCTTGTGAGGCAAGTAGGTAGCCATCTCTCCAAGCGAGACCATGACTGAGCAAAAGGTCGATGGAAGTGACGTGCGCCGAGCAGAAAGAACCAGAGGTCAGCACCGGCCGGTCAAACGCGAGGGCTGGAGCAGGGCGAGATAAGACTGACCTCCGAAGCAGACCGATCCGACGATGATGTATCCGAGCAAGAGACCAACAGGTCCCGACCGTCCAAGAGCCTGTCCAGATCTGAAGAAAGGGTGAAAGAGAGAACCATGGAGGAGGGATCAGCCAAACCTGTCTGTCGGTGCCGTCCGTGCGCGAGCTCCGATCCCCCTCCTGCGCATGACCGGAGCAAGCCAGGGAGACCTCGTGCGACAGAGGGGCAAGGGACGACGGGGAGCAACTTACCCGATGATAAGACCGGTCTGGGAAAGAGCAAGAAACAAGCGTGCGCGAGGTGAGCGACCGGTCATGCAAGAGGGAGGTGGGGCAGCAAAGGACCGAGGCGAGGCGAGCTCGTCCCATGACAAGGGGGGGAAGACGGCCCTGCCTGGCTCTCCTGCACCCTCGCCTGATGCGATAGCGACAGTGGAAGATGAGACTTACTCCTACAGCTCCTCCGATGGCAATCATGCTGAGCAGTAGACGTAAGCGAAGACAGTCAGTACGCGTCTGAGCGCACCAGGGCTCCGGTGAGACCTTCCGTGTCGAGAGAGAGGGAGGGCATGTATGCGACTCACGAGATCTGTCGTCCCTTGAGTCCACGGTGGGTGGTCCCCCTCTCAATCTGTCCGAGCTCAGACAGCTGCGAGAGTCGGTCTGCGTCGACGACTCCGTGGCCTCGCTCGGCCTTGTAGGGATCTCCGGCACCCTCGAGGGAGGAAGTGTCCTTGCTGTAGCCCCGCTTCTCTTCGACTCCGTCTGCGTTGATAAAGGTCGACATGCTTCCTAGGGTTCCTTGTCGCGCGAGAGGGAGAAGGAACAAAGGGTGATGGTTGGAGAGCGGGGTCGGCTGAAGGGCGGAGAAAATCGAAACAGCAACTGCAAGAGAGGTTCCCTGGCGAGGACGAATTCGCAGAGGACGGGGCCACCTGCCTGCTCGTCTGCCAAGGGCAAATACATCGCCGCGCGCAGGGGACGATCGGCCCGCTGACCTTCCTCCTGACCTCCAACCGTCTGTGTGTCGTCCCTGGAGAATGTCAAAAAAGAGGCAGGAACCGACTGCGATGTCGGACGTCTTCGGTTCGGTCAGCAACGTGTGAGACGAAGGAAGCGAAGAGAGAGATGGACCGGCCAAGGAGCGACCTCGGTTCGACCATCCTTCCCCGCGCACGCGTGTCAGTTTATCGCTGTCATCCGGAGCTCCCGACTGCGCTCGATAACGGCGAGATAAGGGCTTCCCTCGACTGGAGGGGTCCGCACAGCGAGGCGAGAATCTCGTGACTTGCTAGCAGGTCCGGAGCGAGCTATATGAGATCCGAATCCAGGTCAAGCGAATCGTCGTCCGGTTTGTGACAGACATCTTCTTGGAGCGGACGCCGGCGAGACAGGACGGTCCAAGGCCGGTTCAGCCGAGCGAGCAGAGAGGGCATCAAGATCGCAAAGGTCGTTAAGAAGTAAAGATAGAGACCACTGTGACAAGAGAAGGCGAGAATACCAATCAGCACACGCTCTCGCGAAGATGAAGGAGAATGTAACCGACCGTCCTCGTCCTGAACCTGGTGGGTGAGCCCGACTTTTTGCGGTTGAGGGCTGAACTTGGAGCTCTTTCCCCAGACGAGCGCGTACCGGAAGTGGGCGACCAAACTACGATGCACTCCGTGACAGACGTGCTGTAAGAAGACAAAAGAGCAGAGAGGGTCAGCATGTTGAGAAGAGGACGAGTTCGGGGCCAGAATCGCTGGATCGACAGACCTCAATCGTCGCTCCTCGTCGCAAGCAGATCGGATCCGTCAGGTCTGGCTGGCATCCACGCTTCTTGGTGTACACCTTGACGAGCGCGAGCTCCTGCAGAAAGCGAGAAGCAAAAGAGGCGTGCGGGATGGGTCGGTCAGCAGGCGACGATGCGAGCTGACAGCCCGCGGCTCGGCTTTGTCGGGGAACGGGGTCAACTGTCGACTCACGTCCCAGATTCGCTCCACCAGATAGTCGAGGCTGTCGGATGCATTCAGGATCAGCTGATAAGTCGTCACCAAAGATTTGGGACGGACCCGAGTAGTTGTCACAGAACAGAAGGACGAGGGACTGACTTGAGCGACATCTCGCACGAGATGGCCAAACTCATCGGCTGACGCGACAGACGGTCAACCTCCTCGAGCGGTATAGAGTCGATCTTGTTGTACACCTGCAAGTGAGCAGAAGGTCGAGTCAGTCGACCTGCGAGATCTGCTGCTGAACAAAGGTGGACGACTGGACGCACGTAGAGGCAGTTGAGGTACTTTCGGTTCCCGAGCAGGACGTCGATGAACTCGTCCGTGTCGATGTCTTCTCGGACCATGACGTCACAGTTGTGGACTGACAGGGAGAGATCATAGAGCAGTCAGCCAAACGAGTGTGGACGAACGATGACTAGAAGCGCAACAAGGACTGACTCTTGTAGCTTTGCAGGATGGTCCTGATCATCCTCTCGTCGATCTTTGTCAGTTTTGTGGTTGCGTTGATGGTGATCCCTCCTGCGGTCTTGTTCTTGAACACGACGTCCGGCTTCTTTCGGTTCAGACGGATCCCGACCGCCTCGAGCTCAATCTCGAGCAGCCGACGCTGCTCCGTTCGCTTCGTGGCATCTAGAAGGATGATCACCTGCGTAGCGAAACGAGCAACAAAGTCAGTACCAGCTCGGACCAGACACTCGACCTCGCAAAGTGGACTGACAAGATCTGCCGTCTTTGCGACCGAGATGACCTGCCGCCCTCGTCCTCGCCCCTGACTGGCACCCTCGACGATACCGGGCAGATCCAACAGCTGGATCTTGGCTCCCTCGTACTCGATCACTCCAGGAATGGCCTGAGTGATATGTTGGGAAGATACCAAGGTCAGCAGGAGCACGACACTTGTAACGGCACGGCGAGCACTGACAGTGAGGGTCGTGAACTCGTACGACGCCACTTCAGACGCCGTATTGGTGCACTTGGACAGCAGTGTCGACTTTCCAACGCTGGAGAAGAGAGTGAGGTTCAATCAGCGGTCGCCTGGTCGATATCCCGACTCAGGCGACGCAACTCACGAAGGGAATCCCTGCGAGTTGAAAGTTGGACGTGATCAGCTCACAAGACGGACTCGGACAAGAAAGGAGGCTGCGACGCACAATTAGAGCCACTCGGGCGTCTCCCGACTTCATGACGTCGAATCCTGATCGGCACAGGCAGAGCGATCCAAAAGGTGAGCACGACAGCCTCTGACCTGTGGAAAGCAGCGAGAGCACCGACCTTCTCCTGCCTTTGACTTTTTGTCTGGCTCGAGCAGCATCGCCCTGTACTTTGCGACCTTGGCCTTGAGCGTTCCGAGATGGTACTCGGTCGCCTGAACGTCATCAGAGCCAAAGAGGGAACGAGCGACCGTCAGCACGAGTCGGCATCACGTCGGGATGAGCGTGGACTGACCTTGTTCTGTTTGAGACGGGACCAGATCATTGAGAGCGTGAGACGGAAGTGTTAGTCTAGTCTCTGCGGGTTGAGACGGGTCAAGATCCGAGCGGGAGGACGAGGCCGACGTTCCTTCTGTGGATCCGAGAGAGGACACAACCATGTCAGCGTGCTGTCCGAGGGATGTCAGTCAACATGCTCCCACTTACTTGTGTCCTCGCCATCTCCTCTGTGAGCGAAGCAGGCGAACGGACGGGCGCGTCAGCAGCTTGTCGGTCGACGGACGAGCCGAGGAGGGACGGGGTGAGCTCAACGTACTCTGCACCTCCTCCAGCTGCAGGACGATCAAACAAACGCTCGTCAGTGATCAGACCGCAGGAAAGACCAGTGGATGAGCCGCATCAGACGAACCTTCTCCAGGATACCCATGGTTGATCAGACGGAAGCGAGCGAGCGAGCTCGACCGAGACAGAGGTGGTTGGGTCGGACGGCGGGGAGCGAGCTGGCTCAGAGACGTGCTCCGTGGGCGGACGAGCGTTAGTGAGCGGAGATGGGCTAGGTTGCAGGTCGAGTATGGGCTAGAGGTCGAGCACGACGAGACCGGACGGCGAGAGATGAGCGGACGGTCGTGGGTGCAGGGTGGTGAGCTCGGCCGGACAAAGTTCGAGCTCACCTCCTTTGGTCCGCCTTCCTGCTCGACCACCATCAACGTCAAATGCCACTTATCCGCCCTGCCGACGTTCGAGGCTTCGAATTTCGACCTTTGACCTTCCCTCGACTCATCGCTGGCTCGCACCAAAGACAAGGCCTGCTGCTAGCTCTCGCTTTCGTTGCCTTTCAGCGTCGGTCAAAGGTTAAAGTGATTAGGTGTGCATGTATGTCAGAGGGAAAGAGAAAGAGGAATGCACGAGCTACACTAGCCGCGCAGAGCAAAGAAGACAGTGTCGAAGAGGACCGAAGAACAAGGAGACAAAGGGAGAGAAACAAAAGCGAACGACGACCAAAGAGGGGACAGGGAGGAAGTCTACGAGTTCAGAACCGAAAACATGTATGAGAGAGTGTCCGATGAGGGTATGCGAGGGGGTTGGTGATGAGCTAGGTCTACAGTGTCCGAGTTAGAGAGAACGAGAGGCGAGAGCGAGGCGAGAAGGCGATCTACTTCCTCAGCGCGGTCACACAGCCGTCTCCAGACTCGGAGACCTCGAATCCCTTGACACACGACTGGACGTTGCATCGTCCTCGGTCGCACGAGACGGTCTCGACCATCGGGATCAAGGTGCAGTCCTCGCCGGCGGGCTGGTTGCGCAGCGCTAAGCAGACAAGACAGAGAGCGCTCTTCAGTACAGCAAAGGGCCAAGACGAACGAGTGCGAGATCGATGGGAAACTTACGGAACATGCACCCTCCGCACGACTCGATGTTTGCCTTGGTGTCGAGGCACTCGAACTTGGAGGTCCTTCGTCCCGAGATGCCGATGACCGAGCAGGCCTGCATGCCGAAGGCGCAAGCTCCGGGCTTCTCGAGCGCGAGCTGGGCGCGCTTTCGGGTTCCCGCGGACGCGCTGAGAACGCACGAGTTGCCGCTCGGCAGCTGACCCTGGGGGCAGGTGAACGCACAGGTGTCGCCGCAGACCGACGCCCTGGTCGCGCCCTCGGGGAGGGCGGGGCAATCGGCTCCGGCGAGGGCGACACCAGCCAGCGCGGCGGGCGTGAGCGCGGTGATGGCGGCGGCGAGGTCTGGAAGAAAGGGAGGATGCGATCGGAACGTTAGGCTACGCTCGTCTCTCACGTCGTACACCAGCGAGAGAGGACTCACTGCCATCAACGATCCCGTTCGCTTGGAGGGCGGCGGTGAGGGAGGCTCCGTTGGCGAGGTTGCCGGTGGCGTCTACGCAGATGCACTGCGAGGGCAGGTTGAGCGTGATGGACGGGAGGACGACCGCGGGAAGAGGGGGGATGGCAACGAGTGTGACCGAGGGCACAGTGATGCCTCCGAGCACGACGTTGGCCTACGAGATCCAAATCCAAACGCAATCGGGCAAACAGTCAGCGTGCGGTCACGAGCCCGCGGTTCTCGACCGACACAGACAGACTCACGCAAAGGTTGGCGGCCGCGAGGTTGTTCTGTCGCCTCGTCAGCGTCGAGGTCGGGACCTCAGACTGGCCAGGCAGGGCAGACACAACCGACGACCCAAGGGTGAGGGCGGCGACAAAGAGGGACGAGGTGAAGAGCATCGTGCGAGAGGTGAAGGAAGGGCGGGTTGGGCTGGGTAGGCGGACCGAAGAGGAGGATTGGAGGAGCGAGAAGAGCGCGAGCGAAGGAAGAGCGAGAGAGCGAGGGGGAAGAGCAGAGGAAGATGGTGGGTTGAGGAAAGAAGAGAGCTCACCCGTCGGCTTGGTCTTTATACCTTCGGTGGTTTCAGGCGGCCCCACCCTCGATATCAGCCCACTGAGTACGCTCCGACGGACCCTCTAGCCCAGATTGATCGAATTTGGTGTTGTGACAGCATCTGTAGGGCTCGGAGCCAGGCAGGAGGCGGCAAGTTTCGAGTCTGGACGAGGTCGACCCCTCCGACCGACAGCTCCGACGCCCTGCGGCTGAGTCGACCCGACCGTCGGCGGACTCACCGGCACGATAGATCGACCACAGTCCCACGAAGGACACAGTCCAGTCGGATCCACGCATCCGAGACCGACAGCCACCACTTTGGCAGCCGAGCGAGCGACCGTCGGGAGCCGAGACCTGCGCGCCTGTCTGTTTGCGCGCGAGAGACAGCCGACGCTGGTCTCCGCCTTCGCGTCCTCGTCCATCTCTGTTGTTGACGAAACAGACAACAAGCGTCAGCGTGCTGGACCACTTTTCCATGGGTCCTTGGACGGGGCACGAAGAAAGAGAGGGACATACCTCGTGCTACAGTAGGCTAGCCAACCGGCCTCTGCGAGCGCCTCGAGTTTCGGTCGGATGCGATGGGGCGTCGTCTACGCTGACCTAGATGCGTCTCAGGCGGCTGAACGAGCTGCTGATGAACAGCGAGGACTGGTGCGGATTTGCTGCCGAGTAGTTGAGGCATGCATCAACGGGGACCGCGAAGGAGGAATCCATGAGGACGAACCCTCGTTGGCCCGTGGGCGCCCGAAGGAGGCGTCCCTCCGACCTCACACCTGCCGCTTGGCTCGACGTGAGCCAGAGTCAAGCCGGTGGACGATCCCTGTCAGGGAGTGAGACGTGTACACATTCGGTGGCGGTCGTCGAAGTCGTGAAAGGGAAACGTCAACAAGCGGGAAGCGAGATTGTTGATGGGCTGTTGAAGCGGGTCGTGTGTGCGTGGTGAGGGGAGCTCAACAGACTGACTTCGTCGTCACGGACACAGACGGCCGGCCGAGGATAGAGACGAGTCTCGGCCCAGGGGAGAGGACGAAGATGCATCATCGTCGTGAGCTTCCGAATCGAGGATTGGGGCGTGGGAGTTGACGAAAGCCAAAAGTCGGGGAGAGAGCGAGCGCGAGAGGGAGGGAGCTCCACTCGAGAGCGAAAGAGCTTGAGCTCGACAGTCGAGTGTCGATACCGTGCTCAGAAAGTATACATGCAGATGTGGGGATTCATGAGCATCTGGTCGCCTACGCGCGGAGAGCCTTTGACCATCGACTGACCGACTGGCCGAGTCGAGGCCTGGAGCGGTCCAGAGATGACAACCTCGACAGCCGGGATGCTTACGTTTCCGTGATGGACGCACATCTCACAATCTATCTCACAGGACAACCTTGCTCACTGTGCGAGCTCAGAGTCTGGCGCAGGAGGTGGGATGCTCGTGACGCAGCGATGAGCAGAAGGAGCTGGCCGGCCGAGCTGACCAGACAGAGTTCCGTGTCTGAACTCGGCCAGTCGAGCGCCGCTACACTCGAGCACAGGGTAACTACAGACTCGTTGGACCATCACAAAGAGCAGCTCCGATGGAATCAAGACATCGGCTGCTGTTGCCATGTTTGCTGGCTCGCTCCAGCCTTCAGCCCCGGCGAGGTCCATCCTTGCAGACAGACAGCTCAGCCGGTCGCCGCAGGGTGAGCACAACTCAGACGTCCCAAGACCAGAGACGCAGCTCATTCGCGGACGGATCGTGCCAAATCGTCCATCAGGTGGAGACGACCAGCCAAGACGAGGGGAGGAGGAAGGACGGCCGTCGGTCGAGCGAGGCGCCAGAGAACGCTGCGCACGTCCACGTAGGACCGTCCGAGACCGAGCGTAAAGGCAGACATGCTACGAGGAGGATGGCATGTATATGTGCGTGCGTTCTATCCAAAGATGGTGACACGAGTGAGGTGACGGGTGGAGGGTCATCCTTGGGGAGACTCGACACCCCTCCTTGGACTTCGCCGCTGCGGGTTTTCAAAGTTGAGGTCAGGCTCTTCTCTCCTCCCCTCTCCTTCCCCTCATCGCTCAGCACCTAGCTTTCACATTTACCCAGTCAATAGCCGCTCGACACACGTCTAGCTGCAGACTTTGCTTAAGACACCTACGCAAAAATGGTCAGTCCTAGAGGGAGACACAGCACGCGGAGGGAGGGCTCAAAGCGCAAGGGAGGGACGGCCAGTCGAGGCGCGGGTGGGGGCAGACGTAGGGGACGGTGCAGGGCATATATCGGGTGGAAGACGGGTGGAAGATGAAGGGGGAACCTATGACCCTACCGTGGATTGTGGTGCTGACTGTGTATCTGTGTCGGTGGTGTGTGTAGACCCTCGCTATTGATCTCCTCAACCCCTCGAACGAGGCTGAGCTCAGGAAGCACAAGCTCAAGAGGCTCGTGCAGTCCCCCAACTCGTTCTTCATGGTAAGTAACATCGTACACTCCTCCCTCTCGACAACACGCTCCACCAACGACGCACTCGCTATCGTCCCTGGCTCGGACGGAACGGGCCGGCAAACGAGGCAAGGGATAGACGTCCACGTTCTCCTCGTCCCTCGGCCACACAGCCGCCCGAAGCCGCTCTCGAGCGTTCGCAGTCTTGTCAGGCAGATGCTGGGACTATGTATCGATCCTGTGCGGTGGCGCACACAGGACGAGGTGGTGCGGTGGTGGTGGTGAGGGTGCCGAGCGGGTCACACGACGAGGTCGCTCGCCCCACCCCGGCCGTCCGCCGGCCGTCGTCCCGCGTTCTTGCTCGCCTCTTCTCCGCGCCCGCTGTCTTGCCCGCCGCATGCACATGGCAGCTTGAACTGCAGGGACATGCATCGCTCTGATCTCCATCCTTCGGTTGCTGCCGCCTTCGCCGTCTCGCCGGAGGGCCGCCAAATGTCGTGCTAGCCCGAGCGTGTCGCTGACCCTGCCTCCTTCCCTTTCGGCTTACAGGATGTCAAGTGCCCCGGGTGCTTCCAGATCACCACCGTCTTCTCGCACGCTTCCACTGCCGTCCAGGTCAGTTCACAGTCCTTCTACTTTGGTGGCCGATCCGGGACTCGCGTCCGGTCGGCCGTCGTGCCCCAACCCTCGTGCCCGATCACTCGTTCACTGACGCGCTCTCTTCCCTTTCGTACCTGTGCCCTCGTCTTCCAGTGTGGCTCGTGCCAGACCATCCTTTGCCAGCCCCGAGGTGGAAAGGCCCGTCTCCAGGAGGGTGAGGCCAGACCGCATCACTCGCCCGTCTTTCTGTCGACACCCGCTGACCATTGTCAACCGCTCTTGTTCTTGTCAGGCTGCTCTTTCCGAAGGAAGGCTTAAGCGACTTGTCTCTGTAATGGAAACGGTCTCTTAGTGTCTCTCTGTTCCCGGTGTGTCAGGTCTTGGGAGGTGATGTGCATGATGTTCTCGCTACACCAGCGGTCCATCCCATCTCAAGTCGGCCTCTTCCGCACGTCTTCTCGACCTCTCCAGCCAGAAAGAAAGCAGCTGGCGGTGTGGGTCCCGCAGAACTGGGCCAGCGGCAAAGGCAGCCGGTTCGATCGCGAAGGCGGCCGTCATGAGGGCGAGGTTGGCCTGGTCGGTTGTGAGATGTCCAGGCTGCTTGTACGAGAGTTGCGTGTAGCTGGGACAGTAACTATCGCGCTAATGGAGTCTGACGGGATGTCTACTCGGGGGTGGTGCTCTCATGACGTGCGCTCGCTCAAGTCCGATGGGTCAGGCAGGAGGAGGGAGCTCAACCATGCTCCTCCCTCCCATCCCCATCTCCCATCTTTCTCACTCAACATGACCTCCAAAGGTACGTCCTCCATCTCGTTCTCTCCCATACCAACGCTCCACCTCGATCTCGTCCTCACCCGTCCTCGTCCACCGCCGCCGCCTCGGACAGCTCTCATCATCGGCGCCTCGCGAGGACTCGGTCTTGCGCTCACCAAGCTCCTCCACAAGCGCGGATCGACCGTGTATGCGACGACGCGCTCGCCTCCCAAGCCAGGACAGATGCCAGAGGGCGTCAAGGTGATCGACGGGATCGATGTCGGCGAGGAGGCAGCGGGTGGGAAGGTCGTCGAGGGTTTGAAGGGAGAGAAGATGGATCTCGTCGTGGTGGTCGCCGGGATCTTGAGGCCAGAGGTAAGTCGACGCTGCGAGATGTGGAGATAGCGCGAGACGACTGCTGACCTGGTTTGTGGTTCATCAGACGCTCGAGAAGCCCTCGTGGCAGGACGAGATGGACATGTACAGGGTCAGCTCACCTTTGCCCCGACCCCTCCGGACTCCTCCGGTCGCTGACCGATTCGTGCCCTTGTCAGATCTGCGCTGTCGCGCCCGTGTTTCTCGTCTCGGCTCTGTAGGTTCCCCTTGCCGCTCGTTCGCAGACCTGGCCCAGCTGATTGATTTTCCGGTTCTGTCTACAGTGACAAGGCATCTTCGTTCGCCAAGGACGCGAAGCTGATCCTGCTCACCTCGGAGGGAGGTTCCATCACGCTCAGGACCCAGAAGGAGGGTGGAGGCATGTTTGGTCACCACGGAAGCAAGGCGGCGGGCAACATGGTCAGTCCAGTCGACTAGTACGGGAAACATCCTGCTCGGACTAACTTCTCCATCCTTGTTCGTTCCAGATCGGTCGACTGCTCAGCTTCGATCTCAAAGAGAAGGGCATCACCGTCGGCATGATCCACGTAAGTTCATATGCCTGCCTGACGACTAGTGTTGCGATACATGCTGACTCGGCCGTCGCTTCTGCTTGCTCTCAGCCTGGCTTCCTCATGTAAGCATCGTCGGTGCCCGTTTTACCTGGTCTGGCCCGCTGCTGACACCATCTCTTTCTCTACATCCATGCAGCACCGAGATGACGGACGGGATGAAGGAGCACTACAAGAAGGGCGGAGCCATCACGCCCGAGGAGGCCGCCCCAACCTTCCTCGACTTTGTCGACAAGCTCGAGTTCAAGCACTCGGGAGAGTTCTGGGCACCAAACGGACCCAAGTGAGTGCAACTTCTGCGCGACGCGGGACTCGAAAGCCAGATACTGACAGCCTGCGGTCGGACAGGGGCATCGGGAACGCCGAGGACGTGCTCGGGAAGGACCTGCCGACTCCGCTGCAAGTCCCTTGGTAGGCAGTCGACGAGTTTACATATATACTTGCAGTAACGAGCGTGATGATCTATGTTTTTCCATCTTGAGGGACATCATCGGGGGCAAGCCGGAGGGTGAGCTCACGCCTGATTTCTGGCCGAGCCGCCGTTTGTCCATCACTCCAGCAGTCTCCGCCCGCCTGTCCAACTCGCCTAGATCGCTGTACGTCTAGACCTGTCTGATGGCGTCCAAGTTGTTGCTCATGCTCGCTGTGCCTTCTGTCTCATCTACCTGGAAGTCTCTGCATTCTCCGGCTGCACCTCTCTCGGTTGAGCTCGCGACCAGCTCGTCTGTGGTAGCTGTAGACGAGGGTGAGGCCCCCAAATAAATCGCAGCGCAGGTGCAGTCAGTCGAGGGTTGACTCTGTTCTCTTGAACTGGGCTTGCCAGGCCTTTCGCTCTGTAGAGGATGAGCTCGACGTTTGGCCGACCGTTGCGAGCTCTCGTGAGCTCGACAGCGTCCCTCCGCCCGGCCGTCAGTCATCGTCAAATCCGGACATCACCAAGCAGCTCAGCACACTCGCGCGTACTCTCAACGGTACAGCTGCATCGCCGGTCGTTCGCCAGCCTGCCACCATCGACACCTGGGCCACCCATCTCGCTTCCTCCGCCGTCGTCGCCTCGTTCCCAGGGCGAGCCCGTCTCCGAACGCGACCTTCACCCTCTCGCTACAGAGTCCGCACCCTCACCGCCACCTCTCGACCCACCTACAGGCTCCATATCCGCTCTCGATCAGCCTCAAGACTCCTCGCCATTATCACCACCAGCATCTTCGCTCTCTCAGTTGCCGCGAGCCTCATCAGACTCGGACCCAATTCCATCTCAACCATCTCGTCCGTCAACCCAATCGCAGTCACCTAGAATCTCACCTAGATCACCTTCCGCCCCATCTGCCTCATCGGAAGCGGCGTCGTTCGAACGTCGGTTCAACGAGCTCTCCTCCCAAGCGTCGTCGACGATCCGCAACGCCGCCACCCAGACGTCCCAGCGGTTCTGGAAGGAGGCCGACCATCTCGCTACCCAGGCCGTGTCGAGGTTCTCAATGATGGGCGCCAAGCTGAACGAGATCACAGGGTACGACAGGATCGAGGGGCTCAAGAAGGTCGTGACCGAGCGAGGTCCGTGTCCATCGCCCTCTTCGTTCGCTTACTGTCCTTCGCCTCGATCCCTGTGGAGACGCTGACCTGTTTGGAATGCTTCGTCTTGCATCTGAACAGAAACGGAGATCGCCAACCTCCGGACCTCTCTCCAAACGGCAAAGCAGACGTACCTCGCCTCTGTCACCGCTCGCTCGACCTCCCAACGAGAGGTGAATGATCTCCTCCAGCGCAAGCCCACCTGGCGATCAACCGACGTCGACCGATTCACAGTGCTCGTTCGAGAGGACCACGACAACTCGCGTCTCGAAGAGGAGAGCAAGGCCGAGATGGACAGCGCAGAGGGAAAGGTCGAGAGCGCCTTCACCGAGTTGATGAACGCCATCCTCAAGTGAGTCCAGACCAGCCATGCCAACCTGCTATCCAGTCTCACTCTTTGACGCTGACGTTTCTCCACACTTCACTGTCTGTCCTCGTCTGCCTCCAGCCGATACCACGAAGAACAGCTCTGGTCCGACAAGCTCCGCTCGTTCTCGACCAACGTCTCGATCGCTGTCATGCTCGCCAACCTGCTCGTCTTCATCACCGCCATCGTCTTTGTAGAGCCGTACAAGCGCAAACGACTCGCCCAGACGTTTGAGGAGCGCGTGACGGAGATGACGGGTCAGGTGGAGAGGAGGATCGAGGGTGGGGTCGAGAGGGTGCTGAGAGGGCTGATGGCGAGGGATAGGTTGATGAGTGAGGCGAGGGAGGGAGGGAGGGAGGTGACGGTGGAGGAGGTGGAGATGGCTGTGGCAGGGGCTGGGGCTGTTGAGGAGGGGAAGGCGCTGGAGGAGATGGTTGTGGCTGCTGATCAGCCGCCGCCAGTTGTCACGGAAGGGGTGACAGAGCCGGTCGTGCCGAGGGGTCCCTACGTTCCTTTCCTGCCCTCCTGGGTCCGCTTGCCCTCACTCAAGGTCAACTGGCTCCTCCTTTCGCCAGCGGTACTTGCCTCTCACCTCCCGACGATTGACAAGGAGACTCCGCGCGAGCTGCTCGAGACCTCGAGGGATGCGCTGGATGCGTCGAAGACGTTTGTAGAGAAGGGGATCGAGCACGAGGGCAGGGAGAGGGATCTGCTCGTTGTCGGCGCGGGAGGGGTCGTCGCAGGAGCGGGACTGGCAGGGTTGCTCTATAGACTGATCCGGTAGATCATGTAGATGTATTATCTTGGTCACGGTCAAAGCATCGAAGAACGTGACTCGATGTAGAAAGTGACGCTACGAAAGGAAGACCAGAGAAAATTGCCACCGCCCACCGTCCACTCAATCACTGATGAGATCCACCACATCCACAGGACGCACCGACGCACCCGTCCTCCTCCTCGGCAGCGGAGCCACCGGTCTAGCTGCCGCCGCCGCTGGCCGTCTACCACCTGCTCCAGACGGGCCAGCACTCGCACTCGCCCCAGAGCTTGCCGGACGAGCTACCGGCTGCATCTCCGCCATCCAATCGGCGATAACGGATGACCGACTGCTCGTCGACGGTCCCGCGACCGGTGCAGGACCGGGAGGGGGGGAGGAGCCTAGTACCGCACGACGGCGACGCGAGCGTGGGGAGAGCAGACTCCTTTCGGGTGCAGATACATCGGCGAGAGCGGCGGGACGAGCGACGAGGCCAGAGGGCGGCGGCGGGGGATCAAACATGGCGTGCGAGCGGCGGATGGGTCGGGCAGGACGAGCTGGTTCCGGACGGGGCTGCTGAGTGCAAGGGCAACATGTCAGTAGATGGCACAAGGATCGCTCGCACTGCAGGACGACTCACAGGTCTGGCAGCCGAGGGAAGGGCAGGAAAGTCTGCTTCGCGTCTGGCAAAGAAGCTTCCGATCGACTGTCGCACCGCTGGGCGGTAGTCGTCGTCGTCGTCCTCTTCGGACGATGCCTGGGCGTACTGACGTGGAACACCCCGGGGTCTCTCAGCGCCGCCGACCTTTGAATCCAGACATGCACGATCAGTCACGTGCGGGCTGGCTTGGGATGCAGCTCATGACCGACACACTCACTGGACGGTTGGCATAAGCTGACCTGAGCGCTGCCCGCATCCTCTGATTGTCGTCTGCGGCCCGAGAGCGCTCAGCGAGTCTTCTCGAGGCTTCCACGGGTAGTTGGTCCCGTCCGCCAACCGCTCCGCCGCCGTATCCTCCAGGGCGACCGTACAGATTGGGCGCGTAGTCGGCGAGCAGACTGCCGAGGTTGTTGCCTGAGCCGGCGAAGAGGCTTGTGGGCCGGGCTGAGCTCGTTCTGACGGTGGCAAGCGCGGCTTCGTCCTCGAGGGCGAGCTTGTAGGCGAGCCAGCCGTCCTTTCTGCTGACCCACTCCTTCTTGTCCGTCTCGTCGAGCGTCGCTTCAGCCCACCGACAGATGACCTCCTCGAACGCGTAGTTGGGGATGATCTTGGTTCCAACGAGCGGCATTTCTGCGCGGCAGATGGGGCAGGAGGTCTAAAAGAGATGGACGGAGATGTGAGTCAACGATCGCAAAGTGGCGAACGAGAAAGGACGAGACCACTCACGTTCTTTGCCTTTACGTAGTCCCAGATGCACTGCCCGCAAAAGCTGTGTCCGCAGGGGATGACCGAGGAGGATCCGACGTAGATGTCTTGACAAATCGCACACGAGAGGTCGTCCTCCCCGATCCAGGCAGCCTTTTCCTTGCCCTTGCCCTTTGCGTTCGTCGTCGACAAGATCGTGCTCGTCTGACTTGCAGCGACGACTTCAGGCGCGTCGTCTTCCATCTTGACGGCTGAGCTGGTCGCCGGCGCGTTTGGAAACGAACCGGTAGGAACGACGGAAGACGAAGTCGAGGCGAAGGAGTTGACCGGACTTCGGGCGAGGGCCGAGAAAGCGGGCAGCGCAGAAGGACCGGCTGCTGCGTTGGCCACGTTCGCTATGGGAGGCCGAGCTAGAACGCTGCCGAAAGATGCCGTCTCACCACGAGAGCGAGAGAGGAAGCTGTCGAACCAGTGTGTCCTCGCACGAGGAAGAGACGGGGCCATCTGGTCCTCCTCTGGCGTCACAGTACGCGAGGACGACGTGGACGAGGACGGCGAGCCGGCAGGAGGAGCGGGTGCGAGTGACGGTCCTGCGACAGCGGAGGGCGAGGTCGAGAATGAGAGAAAGCTGGCCGGACGGCGTCCAGAGAGCGCATCGGCGAAAGGCCCGCTCGGAAGAGCGCGTGAGGAGCCTGGACCAGTGCAACCCAAGAATGAAGAACACGAGTCAGTCGATGTGTACCAATCATTCTAGTTCCTGAACCAGACTCACTCGAAGAGGTCGAGCCGTCTGTCGCGTCGTCCACGGTCACCTGCGGCGGCAGAACGCCTCGCTCGGCCAGGGGACGCTCCGCCACCAGCTGCGTCGAAGACCCTCCCTGGACCAGCAGAGATTCGGCGGCTCCGACGGTCGCCCTGGGGTGGCGAGAGCTGCTTGGTGCTCTGTCGGATCGAGGCGCGAGCAGTTGGTCGTCGTCGTCGTCATCCGAAGCGGACACGGCAACGCCGGGAGCGACCCAATCGAAGCTCGCCCGACTTGGTCCCGAGAGGGACTGACCGCTAAGTCGAGGGTCTGATAGGGGTCGGACCATCTTGTACGAGGTTGTGGGGAGAGGCAACTCGCTCGAGGCGAGCGATGCGGTTGGGTCGGACGGGAGACCAGCCGACGAGGGTCGGTGAGCTCGGTCGTCTGAACGTTGACCGTCCTGAGCCAGCAGAGACATCGTCAGCCATTTGCCAGAGCACGTGTCGGGTCGAACTGAGCTCACTTGATTAGATTCGTTCCACTGGTCGACCAAAGGCGGCATCCGGGTCGAGCGAGCGAACGACTGACACGACAAACGTCAAAGGGGCGGATCCAGGTGGAGGGGACGGGGCCGTCAGCACTAGCCAGGGCCGCTGCCTTGCGCTCTTGATCGACGGCTCAATGTGTGGAGCAGGCTCGATGTACGTCGATGCTGTACAGAGAGTAACCTGGTGCGTTAGGGAGGAGGCCGAGGTCGGGTCCGAGCTGGCCTGATTGGCCTCGTCCGGTCGAGGAGGCGGCCAGCTCGCGTAGGCTGACCGTTTCGCTTGCTGCCCTCAACACCGACCCGCCCTCCTTCTCACTCCCCTTTCTTTCTTTCTCATCGTCATGTCTACTCGAGGCGCCGTCGAGGACACTCCTCCTCCCCAGAGCATCAGCCAGCACGATCGAGCGCCTACGCCAGAGCGAACGGAGCGAACGAGGTCAGTCCCACCTCCCCCCCTTCTTCCCTTCTCTTGACGAGCTCTGCATCGCTCGTCTCGTCCTCCACCATCCCGCCGCTTGTCAGCTCACCTCTGCGCTCTGATTCGATTTCTACCATCCAGGTCTTTGCTCGCTGCGTCTCCTACTGCGTCGCGTCACTCAGAGTCTCGGGTCCACCGACGAGAGGACGACGACAGGCGATCCTCCCGACGAGGCAGGGACTACGACGACGACGAGGACGAGGAGGAGGCCCGTCGACGACGCAAGAGACGAGACCGAGAGAGACAGGACGAGGACGACACCGAGGACCCCGAGGCGAGGAGGAGGAAGCGAGCGGACCGAAAGGAGAGGGAGCGACTGGACGAGCTCGCCCGCGACGACCGAAGGAGGGAGAGGGACTCGAGGGCTGGAGGAGGAGACGACAGAAAGAGGGACAGGTCCAGAGACTCGCACAGATCCCACTCGGACAGGGACAGAACCAGAGCAGACAGGGACACCAGAGACAGTCACTCGAGGGACCACCGAGACCGCGACTCGAGGAGGGAGCACGAAGACCGTCAGTCCATCCATCCGGCCGGGCTCACTCCGCCTCAGCGCACCTTGGAAGCGTCCCCGCGAGAGGTCACAAGGAGAGAGACAGGGCTGACTCATTCTACTTCTCCTTCTGACAGAGTATGCCCGGATGGATCGAGACCGACGAGACCGACGGGGAGGAGGAAGGGACGACCGCGACATGAACCGCTCCCCTCCCCGACGACGCCGACGACAGTCCCCCAGCTACGACCAGAGCGCTGCAGGAGGGGCGGACGCGCTGTTTGACGAGATTGACAGCGAAGCTCGATCCGTGTTCGTCTCGCAGATTGCGGCCAAGCTCACCTCGAGGGACCTCGGCGCCTTCTTCGAGGACAAGCTCGGAGAGGGAACCGTCAGGGACGCCAGGATCGTCACCGACCGCGTCTCGAGGAGGTCAAAGGGGTCAGTCACTCTTCTGCTTCCATCCGTCTCGTGACTGTCAGTTTCGTCAAGCTGACGCGATTCCTTTTTTGCTCGGTGTAGGATCGGGTACGTTGAGCTGTCCGAGATCTCGCTCGTCGAGGAGGCTCTCAAGCTGAGTGGCACGATCGTGATGGGCATCCCGATCATGGTCGAACTCACCGAGGCGGAGCGCAACAAGCTCGCTGCAGGAACGACGCCTCACAACCTGCTCGCAAACCCGGCCCTGCCGTCCTCCGGGTAAGTAGCCTCTTGCGTCTGTCCTGCCAGCACGCCGCCACAGTCGTATGCTGACTTGCCGCAAGCAATGTCTTCCTCCCTCCCTCTCTGTACGGTCGTCCTCTTCGGTTCCCGTACGACAGACCTGGTTCGCTCCCTCCTCTGATGGGCGGCGGCCAGCCCGGAGGCCAGCGACCCCCTCAGCTGAATCGAGACCGGTTCGCGGACGCCGAGGTCCCGTACCACCGACTGTATGTGGGGTCCCTCAACTTTGAGCTCACCGCCGAGGACGTCAAGCAGGTGTTTATGCCGTTCGGAGAGCTCGAGTTTGTCGACCTCCACCGAGACTCCATGACCGGAAAGAGCAAAGGCTTCTGCTTTGTCCAGTGAGTCTCATCGATCCACCCTCTCTTCTCTCAAGCCAAGCGCGACCGACTGACTGACTGTCTCTCCCTCCCTGCTTGCTTTCCAGGTTCAAGGAACTCGAGCCTGCCAAGACTGCTCTCCAGACGATGAACGGCTTCGAGCTTGCTGGACGACAGCGTAAGTCAACGTTACCGATTTCCTTTCCGTGACGAGCACGCTGACTGACGGTTCATTCTTGCCACGTGTTGCATCAGTCCGAGTCTCGACGGTGAACGAGAAGGCGTCTACGCCCGCGAACCGACCGATGGAGCCTCACCTTCCGTTTGTGCAGGCTGGCCCGGCCGTGCCGATCGCACAGGACGGCAACCGACCCGAGTCGCTCGACGACAACCACGGTCAGAGACTCGACCACGCTGCGAGACAGGCACTCATGATGAAGCTCGCCAGACAGGACGTCCCAGCCGCGCCTCAGCCGGCCATCCACCCGTCCAGGCTGCCCATGGTCCCTACCGCTCGGCCTCAGATCCCTGTGCAGCCGTCCATCTACGTTCTCGTCAACAACATGTTCTCACCCGAAGAGTGAGTCCTCGTTCGCCTCGTCATCTTTGGCCATCGCGCGACGGTCACTGACCGCAACCTGTTCTTTGCTCCTTGCTCGTGTCTGCAGGGAGACTGAGCGCGACTGGGACACTGATCTCGCTGATGACATCAAGGGCGAGTGCGAGGCAAAGTACGGGCCCGTTGTGGCCATCAAGGTCGAGAAGGAATCTCAGGTCCGTCCAATCTCTCTCTCGACAGCCATCTTGCCTCTTCATCTCGCTGACCTACACTTGCTCCCGTTCTGCAACTCTTGGTCAACCTAGGGAGAGGTCTACATCCAGTTTGCTACGCCTGATGTTGCCGGAAAGGCCGTCATGGGTCTCAACGGTCGATTCTTCGGGGGTCGATCCCTTGTCGCGAACGTGAGTTGCTGGTCCGCGTTCTCGGATCGTGAGTGTCTGGACTGACTGGGAGCTTACTTTCCTCTTCACGTACAGTTCCTACCCGAAGTCCTCTTCAAGGCCCATCTCTCCGTCTAAAAGCCGTCTGGAAACCCTCCATCTCATCGGCCTCCTTTTTCCTTGTCTTCCCCAGTCTTTTCCTCTCCTCTCTTCCCTTCTTCTCAGGCTCCCTCCAAAGCATCCGCGACGCGTCGGACCGGCAGAGCCAAGGCATGTGCATCTCCCCTCGTGTCCGGCCCCTTGCGCCCAGCGTCGCCACACTTTGCCCCATCCATCTCTTTTTTCTTTCACCGTCTGCCACAGTAATGACATACGGTCTTTCATACTTCTCTCTTGTCGACGTGCCTGCCGCGCTCGACTGACTTGCCCTACGTTTTGAAAGACAGGCTCCCGAGCTCGAGACAAGTCGCCACGCGCGAGGATAGACCCGCTGCACATGGGCTGGGTTTACTGTAACAGCTACTGACTCAGTCTCGTCTGTTGAGAGAGGACAGTCAGCCCACAGACGATCTCCATCCGTTCTTCTTTCTTCATGCCCGGTGTCTCATCTGCTTCCCGCCGTCCTTACGCTGGATCTTTTGGATTTCTTCCCGTTCCACTCGTTGTCGGAGCCATCTCACGCACGCTGCAGAATTGAATGACGCTCTCGGCTTCAAGCTTCATTGTCCGCAAGCGCGACGCGTAACGGCTCGGATGCAGAATCAGCTGCGCTTGCATCCTGCTCACTTTTCTCGTCGATCACTGATACTTGTTTCTTCACGGACGCGGTCTGACTTTCTGAGGTTCCCTAGGAGACTTACCCAAGAGCGATTTTCGTTGCTGCGAGGGCTAGCAAATGGAGGGAGCAGGAGCCTCCGGAAGGGGGTGCCGAGTGACGAGTTGAGCTCGCCCAGGAGACTGCAACGACCACCCGCTCTCTCTCCTTTGACACGAGACTTTGTACGGCCGCTGTATCGCCTGTGCTAGACCTGGAAGCCGACACTACCGATACCTGTCTTTGCACTCGTGCAAGGTACCGAGCACTGCGTCTGTCTCGCTCCGGTCTCGTGCCGCATCTTGCCCCTCCTGGCCGTCGCCCTTGCTCGTCCCGACCATGTCCCTCGACGCGCCCTCGTTCCGGCCTACGCATGGCAGCCGGCCTACCTCGCCGAACGAGCCTCATCTGGACCCTTTCACCAACGGCCCTCCTTCGCACCAGCCGCAGCAGGGTCCGATGAGCGACTCGCTCAGCGTCGCGAGTCGGGCAGAGTTCGCCAGGCAGGACTCTGCCGGAGCGGCGGACGAGGTCGAGGCGGACGAGGGGGACGGAGAGGCGGACGGTGGAGAGGGAGCAGACTATGGCAGAGAGGGCAGGCTCATCACCGAACGAGGTCAGTCCCACCCGTGCGTGCACAAGGGAGGTGAGCTCAGCCAGCCCTCGGGTCAGCGTGCGAGCTCACCCACACCGACCTCCGCCGCTCGTGAGCGTTCGAGCCTTGGACCGTTGCGGTCGTCAACCTGAACGCTTGGGCGTGTTGCTAACCTGTCTTCTGTGTCGTGCCTTTAGCGCGTCTTCGTCGGATGGCGTCTCATCCGATTCCGTCACCGCCGCTCGAGTCTGCTGGCGGGTCGCCTCTTTTCTCGCCAAAGTCGACCAGTGCAGAGATGCCCGCTCGGCCGCCCCCCTTGCGCAGACGATCGTCCCACCCAGACATGGTCCCAAAGTCAAACCATACCCACCACCACCACACCCACCATCCCCACGCTCACCCTCGCAAGGCTAGCGTCCCATCGCGCCCGCCTCTGCCGTCAAAGGACCCGTCGTCCGAACCTGAGGAGCCACCAGGGTTCAAGCGGAGCACAAAGGAGGAGTGGCGGGCGAGGGGTCTGCCGAGCGTACCCGGTCAGCTGTCGAGTCACAAGCAGCCGGGATGGGGCATGATGGGCGCAGGTCCGAGGGTCCTGCCCGGTGCCTTCTTTGGCGCCCACACCGACGCCAACGAGGACGACCAACACCAACAAAACTCGAGCTCTGCAGCCGATCCGACCAGCTCGAGCGGCGACGGCGAGGCTGGCGCTGGCAGTGGAGAGACGAAAGCGAGCCATCGGTCGTCGCGCAGACGGAGGTCGCGTGTCAACCTGGACGACGAGACGCCGGTCGACAACTTGCCCGACATGTCGAGTGGGACCGGTGAGGCTACCGAGGATGGAGCTGTCAAAAAGACGAGCTGTGGGTACCATCCGACCTGATCGGGTGTCTCTGGACAGAGCTAACCAGACCCTTCGCCCCCGTCCGTCTCCAGTCCCGACAAAGGATGTCCAGGCCAACCTCGACATCTCGATGCGGAACCTTGTTTCGAAAGAAGTGCTCGCTCAACTTTTGGACGAGGAGGTGCGTCTGACAGTGCAGATGCTTCACAGGTATCGCAAGTACCGAACTGACTTGGTTCCGTGCGATCATCCAGACTGGGCGGGACCGGTTCAAGGAGTGGATCAAGAAGCATTCGACCTCACCCGGCGCCCTCGCGACACTCGAGTTCTACACCGACTGCTCGTCGTACCTAAAGTGAGCATCCGAGCAGTCAAAGCTGTCGCTTCTGGACCAGTCATCACTGACTGAGCGTTCATGCTCTGCTCTGCTCGTCCTCCTGCAGGTTTCTGCATGAGACGCAGTCCCTCGGCAAGGCTCTGCAGGAGACGTTCCTCAACTCGGACGCGTTGCGTCCGACGGCACAACTTTCGGCTACGACGGAGGCGGAGTCTTCCTCGACCGCTAAGGCGCAGCAAAGCCACAGTCACCATTCGTCTGATCCGTTTGTCGCAGCATCTGCCAAGGCTCTCGACATCCTTTACCGAGACGAGTTCTCAAAGTTTCTTCAGTATAAGATCGTCGAGCAAGCTAAGGTCAGGCTGGGACTGTTCGCGAACCTGAAGGAGCGCGGTGATCTGAGTGACGGTACGTACTGGTCTGTCCAGTCTTCGGGGAGCAGAAGCTCAGACAGGGGCTTGACCCGCTCTTTTGTCTTTGCCAGTCTTCTGCCTCACGAACCCTCGGCTGCCCGATCATCCTATCGTCATGGTCTCGGACGGCTTCACGCGATTGACAGAATATTCTTGGAAGCAAATCCTCGGCCGGAATTGCAGAGTGGGTCGTCAGGTCATCGTTGACCCGCCAGCATCGTGCGGAATCTGCTGATCATCTTCCACTGTCTGAGCAGTTCTTGCAAGGCCCGTCTACGGATCCTGAGTCCGTCCGGCGGATCCGAGAGGCGATCGCAGCGGGCAAGCCATGTTGCGAGGTATGTTGGCCATCATCTCCCTCCTTGGTGCAGAAACTCGCTGACGCTCGCAACCTTGCGCACTGCCTCTATCCAGATCCTGCTCAACTACAAGCGCTCTGGCGAGCCATTCTTCAACCTCCTTTCCATCATCCCCCTCCGCGCTCCGTCGGGCCGGATCGACTACTTCCTCTCTGGCCAGTGCGACATCAGTGCGGCCCTCGCCTCTCCCAAGGCGCTCGCCTTCCTCATCGGGGCCGACCAACCGCTCCAGCAGAACGGAGCCGAGCTCGACAACGGACCTCAGAAACCTCCGCCGCCACCCAAAGCAGACCTGCGGATCAGCAAGTCGGTCCTCCAACGCGTCGAGGAACAGACGGGCCGAAAGTCGGTCTTCACCGAAGCAAAGGCGTCGACGTTTGGCGTCGGAGGGACCCAAGAGCGTCGCTTCTCTGCCCGCCCGGAAGGATCCGGGTCGCCCTCCATGTCACCAAAGGGCGTCCCGCAGGTGGATCGCACCAACAAAGGCGAGCACGTCGGCGTCTACTCGCGCATGATCGTCGTTCGTGCATCCCCGAAGATGGAGATCATGTTTGTCACAACGCCGCTGCTCGAAATGCTCGGGTACCCGTTCGCGACGCCGAAGCAGGCGTACAACTCGCCGCTGCTGCACAGGGAGTGAGTTGTCCTTTCCTCGTTCCGCCTTTTTCTCTCTCTCCATCTCACCTACCAACACCCTTCTGACCTTGTTTCCCATCCCTTCCTTCCTGCCCAGCTTCACCGAACTCCTCGTCCTCCCAACTCGCCAAGGGACTAAACAGCTCCAGGCCTCGGTCCGGAACGCGGTCGTCGAGCAAGAAATCGCGTACTCTGTCCGCGCTGGCCTCTTGCACTCTTCGAACGGTCGGAGACGGCCCGGGTTCAGGAACGAGGAAGGACTCGGGTTCAGCATGGGTCTGATGCATTTGACGCCGCTCAAGGACGCAGAGGGGATCATCGACTGCTTCTGTGTGGTATTCGGAACGTAGTATCTCGCTTGGATCGTTCTTTTTCGGTTCACCATATCTGTGGGTTTTGTCAGTCTCCCTGTCTATTCTGCATCCGGTCTCGCTAGTTCTGGCCGTGTATCGATCGTCTCGTCTCCTTCATATACCCACGTACACATACACTTACACACCCGCATCTGTTCGTCGTCTTTTAGACTTTTGGCACCCGCTCGTTCGTTCCGTTCTGCTGTAACGCCATGCATACGTTTCTTTGCTCGGTTCTCCGTTTGCTTTCAATGACGCTGGCTTCTCGCAAAAGTTTGGGTGAGTCGAAAGGGCATGAGATCATAAAGAGTCACAAAAGGCTGAGTGGATCACGGGGTGGATGGTACGAAGCGAGCTGGGACGAGAAAGATGGGAAAAGCGTGTGTCGTGAGGATGAGGCGCAGGTCGTGTACGAGGATGTAACGGAAGACGAAGAGGAAAAGACGAGTCCGAGACAAAGGAGATGCGAGACTGGGTAAGAGCGTGGTTGGGGTCGTATATAAGTTAAGAGGTCCGTGATGGGTTGATGGAATCGTATCATAGAGAGTGGGAGGCGTAGCAGTCGTGGTGGCAATCGTGAACAAGAGACGCGGAGAGAAAGGAATGAAACCAGAAAGAAGAGAGAACAGAGGCGGAGGAACGGTCCGAAAATTGTGAGGTGGAGATGAGAAGATGGGTCGGACTACGAGTTCCTTCGGACGGGTTGCTCGTCGACAGACTCGGGGATGGAGAACTGCAGACCAGGCACGACAGTGTGGATGTCAGCTCATGGCACAAGACAGACCGAGGAAGAAGACATGCATGCAGACTCACTGGTGTGATGAAGCTCGCCGCCTCAAACGTCTCACTCTTCCTCCTCCCTGCCGCCGCTGCCGACCCGTGACCGACCCGGACAGACGCCTTATGCACGATGATCGTCTTCTTGCTCTTGAGCCAGCTTCTGACGCCTGTCCCTCCGTTGGCACCTCCGCGGTCGTCCGCGTCGTCGTACCAGTCCTCGCCCCCGAGAACTCCATCCATCACCACACCGGGCAGGCCGCTCCCGCTCGGAGTCAAGCCAGCTGGCCCGCCCTCGCCAGGAGTGCCGCCGAAGAGATCGGTGCCGAATCTGGCGAGCGCGCTCGATGCACTGAGTCCTCCTCCGGCGGGTGTGAACTGGGTGATGAGACTGTTGAGTCGACGGGAGAGCGTCTTTGTTCCCTGAGACGGGATCGTGAGCGAGAGCAGGTGGTCCACGAGCTGATGGATTGTCGAAGTTGGCGGCGTGCACATGGGTAGGGCGAGGGTGGCCGTATGATGCGGTTGAGGAGTAGGCTGGCCAGACGGGCTGTTGTATCGCGAGCTGTGGGTGTCGCTCTGAGGCTGGAGGAGTTGCGTGTGTAGTAGGTGGGATGAGGTCCGGACGATGTAGGATGGCGCTGGTGTGTAGGAAAGTCCCGCGCTCGAGAGCGACGAGGATGAAGACGAGTGGAACATGGACGAGCGAGGCGAGTGTGGTGAGAGAGGACTCGCGTCGGCTCCAACGTCTTCGAGCCAGAGGATGGTTGAGAACTCGTGGCCGACTTCGGCAGACGCGGCCGTCGACAGCTTGATGAACTGGACCGCGAGATAGTACGAGCCAGATCCGACGACCGACTGTCAAGAAAGACAAGGACATCAGTCTCGTCCTTAGTCTGGCCCTGTGACGCAGACGGGACTGACCGTCTTTGCCTGAGCGAAGAGGCCCGAGAGGAGAGCGCCGTACGACGGTGCCTTAATGAAGAAGGCACCCTCTCCTTTCGGCGGAGGAAAGATGATGGACAGAGAAGACGAGGGCGGCAAGAAGCTGACCGACAAGGGGGGTGCAGACGGGGTGAGCGGAGGAGATAGGGTCGTAAAACCCCAACC
This sequence comes from Mrakia hoshinonis, assembly GCA_036245725.1. Taxonomy (NCBI): domain Eukaryota; kingdom Fungi; phylum Basidiomycota; class Tremellomycetes; order Cystofilobasidiales; family Mrakiaceae; genus Mrakia; species Mrakia hoshinonis. The sequence goes on from BTPH01000077.1 coordinate 28,534, forward strand.
TGTGAAGAGACCAAAGCAGGTGGCGGGTCAGCGAGTGTCCAAGCGAAGCAGCAACGGACAGCTGAGACTCACTCAATCCACCCCAGCTAGCTTCGTCCGGCGACACGACAGGAGCAGTCACGGAGACCGCATCTTCTTCTCCGCCGAGTGAGCTCGACGACGACGGCTCCCGGGCCATGTCGAAACCCCCGTGAGCGTTCGACGAGAGAGTTCCGGATGTGCTGGATGATGAGACTGGCGGGGAAGGCTCCTCGTCCTCGTCGATGACAAACGACTCTCTCGCCATCGCCTCCCGCCTCGCCCGCTGGAGTTCAATCTCCTGCGCGTCAGGCTCGAGGTTGAACTCGTCCTTGGCCTCCTCGACATCCACCTCACCATCCGTCTCTGTCTCGTCGTCTGCCTCGGCGATGGCCGCCCACTCGATGCCTTGGTCGGCGGGCGTCAACGGCGGGGGTGGGGTCCGACCTCCTTCGACGCTTGCACCCTCCCACTGGTCGCCTCGGATCGTCGGCAGAGAAGACGAGTGCAACATTTCGGCAACACCTTTGCTGGCGTACGAGGCCTCGACGAGGTCGGGCAGAGGGGTGTCGTCCGAGGGATTGGCGACGTGCAGCGAGTGCGGCGGGTTCGAGCCTTGTCGGCGGGTCGTCCCCGAGCGGAGAGGCGCATTTGACGGCGGGAGCGGGAGCGAGTTGGTGCGAGCGTAAGTTGGATGCCTTGTCGGACCCGCTTGTTCGAGCGTTGGCGAGGTCGCTGGCGAAGCGAAGACGGGCGTGAAGGACGATGTCCGGAGGCGGTCCGGGTACGAGTGAGAGGCGTGCATGGGAGCGTCAAACGGGCTGGGTAGCGAGGCTTGAAAGAACCGAGGTGCGAGTGGAGGAGGCGGAGGGGGAGGAGGTGGCGGCGGGAGAGGTCGACTGGACGTCCGAGCGCGAGGTGAGGCCGGGTTGGAGCGAGGGACGACGGTCGTTTGCGAGCGTGGAGCGTCTGCAGCGTCCCAGAAGTCGAGCTCGACCCAGTGCTCTCGACTGGGCGAGGTCGTCACCTTGAGACTCTCCTCCATAGCTTTGCGAAGGTCTTCCTCCTCCCTCTGGGTCCTGTGGAGCTGCTCGCGTTCGCGGTCGGTGAGCTCGAGCTCAACCCTACCGGTCTCCTCGGCTCCCTCCGACCACGAGCGAGAGACCGTCTCGGACAGGGCGGTCAACTTTGACAGCGCGATCACTCGCTCCAGCTCGTCCTCCTCCTCGCTAGGCACAGAGACGACCGCTCCTGCCGAGGACGGTCGTCGTCCCGGGTCGATGGCGGATGACGACGGGGACGGCGGCGAGAGCTGAGCGTACGAGGCCATCACTGGAGCAAACTCGACCGTGTCTGAAGGCCAGGCAGGAGAGGTATGGATCGTGAAGGGTCGGTGGTTGGGTCCTAGTGGGATGATGGGAGCTGTGGGAGGTTCCGCTGGTGGTACGGGTGGAGGTCGAGAGGGAGGATTGAAAGGGACAAGAGCGGTGCCGTTCGGCGTAGAGTCCGGCAGGAGCGAAACTCCCGCCGCTTCCCTCGAGCCAAACACGTCGTACGCGACACCCTCGCTAAGCTCAGGAGCGACGTAAGAGAGCGAGCTCATCTGCTCCAGACTGTTGTGCAGAGACGATCGCCGCGAGCCCGCGCCTGCACTCGCAAAGGGGGAAGCGAACGCGGGCGGGGGAGTGAGCAGCGCGCTCTTCATGCCGGACAAAAGGCCAAGGCCGCTTCTCGCTGGCCGTCCTCGCGGGTTTGTAGTGTGGATGGATGCCGATTCGAAGCCGAGATATACGATGGGAGATGCTGGAGATGTCACTATATGCGAGAGAAGATGTGGAAGTAGGGATCCTCGGTCCCTGACGCGGAGGCAGACAGAGGACGGTGAGCTCGCGCTTGACTTTGGACGCAGTCCCACCCGATCGGCCTCTTCCGCTTACCGAAGGATGCACAGACGAGTCTCACTCGAAGTCAGAGAGAGGTAGGAAGCGCCAGAACCGATGGCCGTCTCTATGGGAGAGGTGGAGGTTGAGAGGAGACCGAAAGCGGGAAGGGGAGAGGTGGCCAAACGAAGGGAGTATACTGGCACACTCAAGCGCACCGCCGTGCACCCGTGGCCAAAGTGTGGCGGGCTGGAATCCTCGCCCCAATCACCGACGTCACCAGAGCGATGAGAAGGGCATCGATGGTCGACACGTGCAAACATGCAAGGTCGTAGAAGACGCTCACAATCTGGACCGAGAACTGAAGCACGAGCAACTGTCCCCGGCAGCGCGACTGCTTTGTCTGTGGATCTCAGACGCGCCGAGGTCACGTCTTTCGCCGCGAGATTTGTTATCGAGCAATCATGCTATAGGATACAGTAGAGACAAGCTCAGAGTTTAGTGCTGGGCCTTCTCCTTGTTGAGCTTGGCATCGGCCTCGTGGGTGTGCTGGTCCTGATGTCGGGAAAGAGGCAGAAGGCGTCGAGGTCAGGTTCAGGTTTCGATACCACGATTCTTCGAGATATACTGACCTTCTTGTCGCCGACTTTGTTGTGAAAAGAGGAAGGGGAAAAGGCGAGGGGGGGGAGAGAGAGAGAAGGGAAAGGAGAAGAGGGGACGGTCAGCTCGCGAGGTCAAGGACGGGCAGGCAAGGCCTGAGGACATACGGGCATCGGTAGCAGCGTTGAATCGAGTTCCGATGGACGCGTTTCCGTCCTTGGCAACGGACTGCGCAACATAATTAGAAGTGTCAGCTCCAACTCAGGAACGTTGGGCGTGCAAGCGACGCCCGGGACCGACCTTGTTAGCCTAGGGAGACGGGAGGGCGGATGAAGAGAGTCAGCTTCTGTAGACTTAGTCGAGAGCCGAAAGTATCGTAAGATTAAACTCACCTCCTTGGAAGCCTCAGCTCCGGTACCCTGGATGGTCTCCGAGACGTAGGTGGCGGCGTTCTGCAGAACGAGATGGAAGGAGATGGTCAGCTTCGAGCTGCGAGGAATGAGATGGCCGGTTGACGATTCGCGTGAGGCGCCCAAGGAGGGCAAGTACTGACCTTGATGGTGTCCATGTTGATTGAGTGGGAGGGTGTGGTGGGAGTGATTGGAATGAAGTAGGGGTAGGTGAGGTGGGTGTTGATGGGAGGGCGCTCTCCTCGAAGGAAGCTCGCCTTTTGAGGCAAGGATCACAAGCTCACAAGCGCGGTGACGCGGTCAACTGACGCCCGCATGGGACCCCACCCCTGTTGGTTTCCCCTGATGTTTCGCGCAAGAGATGATGACGAATCGGGTAAGTGGTCCGGTAAGAGGCCCTCGGAGAATGCGCTGGAAGGTCACCGTTGACGTACCCACGAGATGACTCGCAAAGTGGCAAAAGATGGCCTGACGCGCCTGAGTTCTAGCAAAGAGCGTATCTCAGTGACCGCAAGAAGCAGCTCAAGCGAGGTTATACTAACCAAAAGATGCATCTAGATCTCTACCGAACCAGCAACATCCTTCGCTCGTCGCGCAGGGATCTTCTCGTTGAGAAGGTACTCCTTGACATCCTGGTGAAGAGAAGAGAGATGACAGACGCGTCAGGTCTTTGCCTTCATCACGGAGATGCAGTCCCAGAGCAGAGGAACTTGGCGACTTACCTGTATGCGGACCTCGTTCCTGTGGAAAATACCCGCCGCGAGCCCAGCCTCGACCTCGGTCTCCCTGAAGACCTCTCCAAAGTCCTCGACCTTTCCAGCACCCGAACTAGCGACGACGGGTATGTTGACAGCTCCCTTGACGAGCTCAACGAGGTCGAGATCGAACCCTCGTCCGGTTCCGTCCCGGTCGACACTGTTGAGGAGGATCTCTCCTGCGCCGAGAAGCTCGACTCCCTTTGCGAGCTGGACGACGTCGATGTCTCGAGACTCGCGTCCTCCCATGACGGTGCACTGGTACCACCACGCCTTGCCTCGCTCCTCCTCGGACACGTTCCCCCTGGCCTTGTAGCCGATCACGAGCGACGCCGCGTGCGGTCCGAGCGTAGCTGGGTCGATCGTAGGCGAGACGTACACTCGCTTGGGGTCGACCGAGACGACGACCGCCGACGCTCCGTAGGCCTTTGAAATGGTCTCGATTCCGGTCGTGCCGGTCAGGAGGACCTTCTCGTTGGCAGCCTGGCGAGCGAGCAAACCCTCAACAGCGAACACCGAGTCGGACCCGATGCTGACCTTGTCGGCTCCGGCGCGGAAGTAGGCTCCTGCGACCTCGGCGGCAGGACGAGGAGTGCCGTCAGGGTCGACAGTGTCCTTGATGCCGCCTCCGATCGTGAGAGGAACAAAGATGGTCTCGGCCGCAGCAGCGACGACGGCGAGCATCGGCTGGTCGAGCAGGGCAGATGACCGGAACGACGTGATGTTGAGCAGGCAGATCCTGTCGGAGAAAGAGCAGGCAGCTTGTGTCAGTTGGGGTCCGAACAGGTGGCGTCGACGTCCGCTTCTCTTGCAAGGACTTACTCGTCCGCTCCCGACTCGTAATACCGCCTAGCCAGATCGACAGGCTTTCCAAGGTTTCGGACCTCTCCCTGGGATGCAGGCGTGGTCCCCGTGACGGATGCAGACGAGTCGGTCACGGGAGCTGCCTTCTCTCGAACGTCGTACTGGTCTCCCTTGGTGACGACGAGGTCACCGGCATCGTTCGTCCTCACGTCGAGGGCGGCGACGATCCTCTTTGTGAAGCCGTCTTGGGGCTTGAGGGCAATCTCGACGACTTCTGTGCTTCCCTGCTCGAACGACCCGCTGAGCTGCTCGATCGGCGCGTCGAGCCATCGCTTGAGCACCCGCAGACCGGCCTGGCCACTCTTCTCCGGGTGGAACTGGCAGGCGAGAATGTTGCCCCGTCGGACGGACGAGATGAACGTCTGGTCTCCGTACTGGGTGGTCGTGTTTGTCCAGCCGGAGAGGAGCGGAGTTGGCTTGTACGGGACGGCGTACGAGTGCACAAAGTAGACGTCCTCCTCGTGGTCGCGGGTGCCCTCCTTCTTGATCAGCTGGGGCGGTGCTGAGGACGACGAGGCTGTCGGAAAGGGAGTTGCCTCGTTCCATCCCATGTGGGGGACGGCCTTCGGCTTGCCGGTCTGCATGTCCTTGATGTCCCGGAACAGCTCGACCTGCGCGTCAATCAGGCCCAGCCCAGGGATGGGCTTCCCCTCGTCTGATCCTGCAAAGAGGACCTGCATTCCTATGCAGATTCCAAAGTAGGGCCGGCCAGAGTCGAGGTACTTTTTGAGCGGACCGACGAGCCCCTTGACGTGCAGCGACTCCATCGCGTGGGGGAACGCACCCACTCCAGGGAAGATGAGTTTCTGAAGACAGGACGGATCATATAAGTCGACGAGTCAGCGTTCCATGCAGACGCTCGCAAGCTTAGAGCTGGGAGGATCCGGCCGAGCGAGTGGGACGGCCAGAGTGGAGGGATGTCGAGCTCGTGCCCTCCCTCCCTCCCTCGCTGACTCGACGAGCTCTCTGGACCGACAGAACGACACTCACGTCTGCCTTGTCAAAGTCTGCCTCGCTCTTGATCCACTCGAATTCATATCCGAGCTTGTTGATCGAGTTTCCGAGCGAGCGAACGTTCTGGAGATCCGCAAAGACAGGCGAAGGTCGAGTCAGCTTGAGTGCGAGCTCAACAACGACGGAGGAGGGCCTCGTCCGGTGTGAACGGACTCGGACTTACTCCTGCTCCATAGTCGAGCAGAAACAGTCTCGGGCGTAAAGGTGGAGTCGACATGGTCCGAATGGATACGCGAGTTGGTGATGATGGCTGTTGAGATGGTGGTGAGCTCTGGTCGGGCGAGAAGGGGGAAGTGAGGCCGAGTCGAAACTCAGCAGCTTTCGCCTCGCTTCCGTCCGCCCTCGTCCCGGCAACGTCCAACACCCTCGCTACACGAGCGAACCCACACACACTACCCAAACACATATCGCACCTCTGCTACGATGGGAAAGATGTCCAAGAAGCCTAGAGCGGCGCCCGCACCCGTGTCCGCTGCCGAGTCCTCGACCCCGCCGCTCGGAAAGTTCCTCGCCTCGACAGGTACGTCAGAGCTCAGCTTGGCGCTCGAGAGCTACACAAGACGGGCACGAAGCAGCCTCGATACTGACCTGCGCTATTCGATGTCTTTCAGAGAAATCTGTGCGAGACAAGGCGATCCAGAAGCTGGCCGCGTTCCTCTCGCGCGGAGAGGACGGTGAGGAGGGAGGAGGAGGCCGACTCTCGCCAAAGGAGATGCAGAAGCTCTGGAAGGGGCTCTTCTACTGTGAGTCAGACCTCTTCAGATCAACATGTCATCATGGCGGGCATCTGCTGCAGGTCCGGGCCGAGGGCGAGCTCAGTAGGAGGGCGAGAGGGTGAGCTCGCCAATTCTCGAGCTCGACTTTCAGCTCTTGGCCCTCGCCCGCTCGGCTCAGCTCCGGACGCTGCATGAGCCTGCTTGACACGTCTAGCAGTCGAGTCCTTACTTGCTAGATGTACCCACTGACACTCCTGCTCACCCTCTGCGTTTCCCTCTAGGCTTCTGGATGTCTGACAAGCCGCTCGTCCAGCAGGCGCTCGCGTCCGAGCTGTCGTCCATCATCCTCCTCATCGAGCCCAAGGGCGTCACGAGCTTGCAGGAGCGCACGCTCGTCGCGCTCGAGTTTGTCGGAGGCTTCTGGGAGGCCGTCGTCAGGGAGTGGAGCGGGATCGACAGGCTCAGGTTAGTACCCTCGCCTTGCCCCGACCAAGTCCTCTTCATGCTCACCAGGCCTTGTCTTCATCCCTTTCTCTAGACTGGACAAGTACTACATGCTCGTCCGACGCTTCACGAACGCCGCCTTCCGTCTGCTCCAACGGTCCAACTGGGACCCTGTCTGCATCACCGCCTACAACGCCATCCTCTCCCTCCCCGAGGGCGGACCCCTCTCGTGGCAGGACCACCGCATCCCAACCTCCATCCCCTACCATCTCTCAGACCTCTACCTTACCGAACTCGCCACCCTCCCTCCTACACCACCTGCACCTTCCCCTGACGCGCCCGTACCGTCCAACCCCAACCCGTTGCCGCTCGCCCACATGTTGCAGCCGTTCACGACGCTGCTGCTGCATACCAACACGTCGACGTTGCTGACGCGGTTGTTGGGTGCGATTTACGAGCCGTTGTGTACGACGGAGGAGTGGGAGGTGTTGGGTGAGCAGAAGAAGGGGGTGATGCAAGGGTTGTTTGAGGAGGCTGGGAAGGAGGGGAGCAGGGATGCGAACCGACGGAAGGTGTTTGCGTTCTGGAAGGAGAGCGGTGGGGCAGAGGACGAGGAGGACGAGGCAGAGGCAGAGGAGTAGTGTGTAGGTGGGCTTGGACGAATGATCATCATATGCGTCATCAGAAAGACGCGGGTCGTGAGAGAGAAGAACGAGGGAGAGAGCGACATGAAACGGGCAGAGAGGCAGAACAAAAGCTAGATGAGAGAGATCGAGTCCGAAGGAAGAGAAAGGAGCACAACATGGGAGTATAAACGAGACAGAGACGGCTCCACGAGCAGACGAGAGATCTAGCCGTGCGGCGCGTCGGACGAGTCCTCCTTGGGCGTGTGAGAGCCGGTGTCTTTGGCCTTGGAGACGAGCGCGTGCAACTTTGAGCTCGCGATGCTCGTCAGGGCGGCGGTACTGAAAGGACTGGGACCGGTTCGGGGTGAGCTCGTTCCTCCGTTGGCCGTCGAGGCCGAGATCGTGCCTGGCGTCGGCTTGTACGACGCGTGTCGGTCGCCTAGAGAAAACGAGGGAAACCTAATCAGCCGGGTCAAGAACAAGAGCGACGCAGGGTAGATACGGCGTACCTGCTCGTCCGAGGTACGAGTAGATGAACGCGATCGCGTTATCGACCCCCTTTTCGGCTCGGATCTTCTCTCCGATCTTGGACGCCGCCTCGCGCATGACCCGGTCAGTCGTTGCGCGTGTGAGGGCGGCGGCGAGCTCGGACGAGTGCAGGTCGGTGAGCTTGATGCCGCAGCCGAGATTGTTGACTCGGTTTCCCCAGAAGAACTTTGAGTAGCGAGAGACGATACGTCAGATACCGAAGTTGGGAAGAGTAAAGAGGAGCATGCCAGAGACTGACCTGATCTCCGAACCAAGGCTTGATGATCGTCGGCTGCAGGCGGAAGGCGAAGATGATGGTCAGTGCATGATCTTGACCGACTGCAGATGAGAAGAACTGACAAGGCCGGCTCGGAGGGCTGTCGGGAGAAGACGGGGATTAGCAGGCGGCAGAGAGCGAGATGTGAGAACGGGCACTTACAGGCTCCAGTCGTTCCTGCGCCTCCGTGATGGACAGCAGCATCGATCTGCTTGAAGAGCCAGTCTGTAAGATTAGACAAGGAAGCAATCAGGCAAGCTCGACCAGCGAGAAGACGTTCTCGAGGCGAAGGAAGGATGACAGACCATGAGGCACCTTCTCGACCTGGAAGCCGATACCAGAAAAAGAGAGAAAGTCAGCATCGATGTCAAGCACGCTGTAGCCCGGTTAACCGCTTACCGAGTAGCAGCAGTCCTCCGGCAGCTCGACGACGATCGGCTGTCCGTCCTTTCCGACCTCGCCACCTCGGTTCGACCAGCCTTTGGCGATGATGGCCCGCACGTCCGCCTTCTGAACAGCCTTGATGATCGACCGCGTCATCGCAGCCGGATGAGGGACGACGATGGAGCCAAAGCCAAGATACACGAGGGCCTTGCCGTCGTCTCTAGCCTTCTTGATGAAAGCGTCGAGGGAGGCAGGTGGCGACCAGTCTGGGTCCGAGTCGTCCAGGAACCAGTAGCCCGAGATGTAGATGTTGTCCTTCCAGTCGATCGGATGCGGGACGACTGTGGAGCAAACGGAATGGGGGAGGACGGGAGGAGATGGAGGTAAGGGCGAGGATTCGAAGGTCAATGTGCGATGTGATGACAAGGAGGGGGCGAGGATGGCAAAAAAGAAGCCATGTCAGCGATGCAGCTCTTTCGAAACGTCACAGACGATGATGGACTGACCCCCTGGGCTGAAGTTGTAGATGAAAGGAACATTGGAGGCTTCGAGATGACTTTGGTCGGTCGGTCCGAGCCCCATGTCCTTGCGCCTCCACTTGTTGATCTGCCCGCTCATCGCCTTCCAGATGATCGAGTCAAACATGACGTACGTGCTGTAGTTGAAGCTCCCGGACACTGCGGACGAATGAGAATCAGTCAGCCACGGACGAGAAAGAAAACCAGAGAACGGCAAAGTGAGGCAGGGCAAGACTGACTCTCGAACGGCGGGACGAGGAACGCGTGCGGGTACGTTTGCGTCCTGCAGGAATCGTAACGTATCGGTCAGGCGAGATGCTCGGATGGACTGATGAAGCAAGAGGAAGGGGAAACTGACCTTGTCCCTGTGGAGACCAGAAACGCGGAGGGTCAGCGTCCGGGCTTCCTGCAAGCACAAGCTACCAATCTGAGCAACTCACACGTCATGGTAAAGCAGCGGAAATAGGGCCGACCTAAGGCTTCCGCGATATGGATGCCGGCGAAGACGCTCGGAGATTCCAGAATGACCTCTGCATCCTGACAAGCCACCCAACAGTCGTGGAACAGCTCGTCCAACCAAGTTCTGAACCCAGAAAGCGAGACCTTGAACCATTGTGGGCTGAACATCTTATGTTCAACCGACAGCTTCACTGAAGGAGAGAAGAAGGGAGGGGAAAGGTGCAACGTGCAAGGTAAGGGCAGGATAGTCAGCCCGCCGGTCTGCGTCGCCACATCGCGCCACGCTTGGACTCACTCAAAGCCTCCGGATCTCCGCCTGCCTGTCGATGTTCGATCCCGTACGACTCGACCCACTTCTTGAACTCGTCGTGCGTGACAATCGTGACACGATGGCCGTCCTTCTTGAGCTGGATCGAGAAGAGGGCCACGCTGGTCAGCTGCGAGCCATCTTTGCTAACGATCGGTACAGGATAGAATGCTCACGCCGAGGGCAAGAGCGATGTAGGGTTGCACGTCACCTCGAGACCCGATGGTCAGGCAGACAAAGTGCTTGGGTTGGATCCTCTTCCTCTCTGTCGGATCGACCGGTCGGAGTCCGGCCTGGTTGACAATCTTGGGCAGATACGAGATCATGTTGTCCGGGATGCTCGCATGCGCCTTCTTTGTGTGGTCCTTCATGCCTGCGCCGAGGATGTCGAGGCTGGAAAGGCGATGGTGTGAAGACGCGGAGCGCCCGCCGCCGAGGGTGGACGATCCTGCGGACGAGAACGACGACGCGGTAGGTGACCGGACAGCTGTCGAGTCGGAGGAGGTTGGTGTACTCGGACGCTCTGGTGTCGCCATGCCGGAAGCTGGAGGTGTCGAGTTTGACCGAGCGGCGACGGCTTCGTTGATCTTGTCGATCGCCTGAAGCCAAGACGAGACGTAAAGCAGAGGTCAGGCCTGCTCGCTCACATATGACCCTAGCATGCAGATGGAAAGACTGACCTCGTTCCTGGATGCCTTTGACCAGAACTCGAACGTGGTGTTTGCGTGGCCGACGACCTGGAGGCCGAGACCGTGCGTGCTGAGGTGGAGGGTCGACGCCTTGACGGCTCCTTTGACCTCGTGAAGGAGGAACCGGTACTTGATGTCATGTCCTGCGATTGTATGGCGATACCATCCTACGTAGCGAGGCGAGATGATGAGGTGTCCCCGAAGGGGGATGATGGACCGTTGAAGCCCGCACGCCGTGCTCCAGAGCGCCTCGCCCTCCCGGAGACCAAAGATGACCCGCAGCTTCGCGTTGGCCGCCTTTCCCTCCGACTCGATGTCCTTCGGGACGTCATCTGAGACTGGTTCAGCCCGATGGACGTCCTCGTCCTCCCTCCTCCCGATCTCGATCTCCTCCGCGAACACGCCGTCCATCTGCAGCAACGGCGGACAGCTGAGCGCGTTCGATCCGTTCTCGCGACGGGTTCGAGCCGCGTTGAGAGCCTTCTGGAACTGGTCGATGAACGAGGCCTGGTACGAGAGCAGCGCAAACTGCAGGTGGAGGATGTCGTCGTGGTCGACAGGGAGGGACGAGGTCGACGACTGCGGAGAGAACGCGGGCACCATGGTCGGGCACGGTCCATGGGACGAAGTAAAGATGTCGAGGTTGACGAGGGTCGCAAACCTGCAAGACAGGGACAGAGATTGGTCAGGATCGGGTTGAAACCGCGAGAGGCGTTGCGAACAGCTTACGTCATGTAGTCGGCGAGCTGTGCGCGAACAGAAACAGACGGTCAGCGCTGGAGCCAAAGCACGGCAGTCAGGATGGAACGAGAACGGACCTCGTTCTTGACGATCCTGTCGAGCGGGATCGAGATCTTGATCCTCTCCCAGTCTTCCTGCTTGCCGTAGCCACCCGCCTGAGCACCCGCTTCCTCCTCTGCGGCCGCGTCTGCCCCTGCCTCGTCTTTCTTCCTCGACAGCCGTAGTCGCATCCGGCGGGCATGCCAGAGAGCGCCGCTGAACTCTCGGCGCCACTCGAGCGCAGACTCGAGGGTGTCAAACTCGAGGTGCGAGCTGAGCTCTTTGTCGGACGAGACTGTAAGGCCAGAGGCGGAAGCGTCAGATACAGGGTTGAGGAGCCGCAGGGCCTCTCCGCATGGTCAGGTGGACGTACTCTTGACACTGACTGCCAGAGGATCACTCGGGTCAGGCGGAAGGATTTCAACGATGGATGAGACTGATAAGGTCGGATGGTTCCAGATGAGCGAAGGTTAGTCAGAACGATAGTGCAAGGGCGAGCAGAGCGGGACTGACGCATCAGCGACTTGAGAGGCCGTGTGCGACCCTCCTTGCTCGAGTCTGGGTAGGTCGTGACCATGTCTACTCCGAGTTCCATCCACACTCGTCGCTTCTTGGTGAGCCGTCCTGGGCGATGGATCCAGACGGGTCCGGACTTGAGAATGAGCGCGCTCGCCGACGACGACGAGTCCACCAGAGACAGCGGTGGCAACACCGCGTGGAATGTCATCCGATGAGTCGTCAGATGCAGATTTCCGATGATGATGACACCTCGGGACAGGCCGCCCTTGCCCTCGTACAAGAACCTCTCTGAGCGCACCGAGAGAAGGCGCGGTCAGCACGGTCCGATGCAGAGAGAGAACAATCGGACGCACCCTTCTCTCCTGTCCCAGTATCGATCTCTCCAAACTGCTCGATGATGGCCTCCATCTTCTCCTCGTCTGTGATCTGGTCCTCGTCGATGATGCCGTCTCCGAGGATGCCCTTGCCGTCCCCGATGCTGGGCTGTCGGACCAACGGAGGCGGTCGACCTGCGAGGTCCGAGACAGATAGCTGAGCGAGACGCTTGGATAGATCCGACGAGTCAAACGAGGGCGTCCGGAAGACCTCGTGCTTGTGAAGGGTGTCTTCGGTCGGGAGCGAACCAACAAAGTCGTCCTCCTCGTCCTCATCCTCCTTCTGGGCGGCGGCTGCATCAATCGACATACAAAGATGTGGTCAGAACACTGAGCGCCCATACGGTGGCAAGCGAGCCCGAGGTATCTGGCAAGGGTAGGCGGCCGAGAGCGAGGCGGCCGAGGCGAGCGTGAGCTCGCTTCGACGCTCCCGCCTAGCCTTCTGACCCACGTCTTCTGATGAGAGCATTTATGACCATGCCCGCCTGATACAAGCGTAGCTATGGCACGAGCGGACAGTTGACTGTTGATGCGAGCTACTCACGTTGTTTGGAGTCGTCCTGACGGAGCTCTGGATCGTTGCCCTCCCAGCTAGGCTCCGGGGCCATGTCAAACTCGCCGGGACTGTCGCGGAGGAGACCCTCATCTGGAGTGGCGGGTGTACTGGGCTCCGACTCGTCGTGGTCTCCCTGATCGTTGAGGGCGAGTGTCGACAAGAACGAGAACAGGGTCGGGTTGGCTGCGTTGGCGGACGGATGGGTCGACGGAGATTGCGGAGGAGACAGCTCGTCCTCGTCGTCCTCCGCGTGTGAACGCGTCATCGTGGAGAGGGTCGAGTCCTCATGCGAAGGAGGGGATACCTGAGCCGCAGACATGGATGCAGACGGGTTGGCGGATGAAGGCCAGCAGTCCGAGGATGAAGGATCTGATCAAGCGGGGAGAACACCCACACCGACGACGTCAGCTCAGCTCACTCTGATCCCACACTCGCCCAGGTGGCCCACAGGAGCTGAGCGATGTAGCATCGGACTCACTCGAAGGGAAACGACCTGCGACCCTTTGTGCTGTCCTGTGAGATTGTCGGGGTTGGGAGCTCCAACGTGGCCTGGCCTGGCCGAGGGTGAGGCACTCGAACGCCGCCCACGTCCCGAACCGGACGACCAACTCTGTCCGATGGCCGAGCCTGCACCTATCCAACCCTCGTCCTCAGAGGCCACACTCCCCGATGCCTACATGTAACGCTTACCCATTTTGCATCTCGGACACCTCGGCAACGACTACTGCAAAGCATGCCCCTCGAGAGCGGGTCGGTTTCTCTGCCGGCCGGCCTCGCCCAGGCCACGTTCCTCCGATGTTTGGCTCTCATGCAGCTACTAACCTCGCTAGCAACTCGAGGTGACATCGTCACGCTTTCGTATCATCTATGCTCTACATCTCGCTCGATGTATGGCCTTCAAGAATGCTCCGAAAGGCGGGCACTTTCCTTGTAGTAGTAACGCTAGACGAGCTCGGGCACTGGTCGGCCGGCCTACCTGAACTGGTCCCTCACCCACGACTTGCCCTGGTCGAATATGGACGAAGACTACGACCTCGAACGCATCGACGACCACCTGTACCATCCTCCTTCACCCGTCGTTCCGACCCTCTCGCTCCCAGGCTCGTCTCAGGATGGACAGGATAAAGCCGACGTCTGCCTCGCTGGCCCCATCGACCCTGCCCAGGTCGGCCTCCCGCCGTCTCCGATACCCCCAGACGAGAACGACAGCTCGTCCTTTTTCCCAGCCCAACCTATCAAGTCCGATATCCCGTCGACTGGTCTAGAGCGTCAATGTCGGATCTGCTTTGGCGGAGAGGAGGATGAGCTCGAGTTGGGTCGGCTGTTCTCCCCTTGTGTTTGCTCAGGCTCAATGAGAGTGAGTACAAAGTCAGAGCTGAACCTGCTTGCACCAACGGCTTACTGAATCTTCCATGGCATTACTTGTCGCTTCTCAAAGTATGTTCACAGTGAGTAGGCTCGCCGTCCGTGAGCGGTAGGAGATGGCCGGGAAGCGAGCTCACAGCTGACCCTGACTGCTATTTTCCCTCTGCAACCCCGCGCTCCTCAAGTCCACTGTCTGGCTACCTGGAGGACAATGTCCGCGAACAAGGTTAGTTGGTCGGCTCCAAAATCCACTCGTTGACCTCGTCGTTCTCGACCATGAGCTGACCCGGTGACGTGCTCGTTTCCTCTCTCCTCCTAGGCCTCCTTCTGGTGCGTCTGGACTTTGGCCTCTCGAGCTGCCGGATACTGAAACGAATATCTTGACCATAGGTCCTGCCCGCAATGCAAGTTCCAGTATCACTTCTCCCGAACGAGGATCTCCGGGATCGCTACCAACCCAGGTGCGTACAGAACGCAGCCTTCTCCCATACTTTGACTCTGATATGCTGACCGAACGATTTTATCAATCTCTACCCCAGTCGCCATTACCCTAACGACACTCATCATCTTCTTCGCCCTCACGTTCTTCTCCGGCCACCTCCTCCATCTCTTCCTCAACTACTCCGTCCCCTCGCACAACAACCCCCACTCGATCGCAGATATCCTCATCGACAACCCTCCAGATCTCGGCCTCGTTCGCTACGCACCGACCTCTACAGCGTTTGAGATCGTCCGAGGCGCAGTGGGCGTCTTTGCCGGAGGAGAGGCTGAAGAGGTCCTCCGAGGACTGTCGTCTCTCTTCCTCGACGGGGCAGCGTACGTCCTCGGCCTCAACCCTTCGGTTAACAGCGGCAAGCAGTCATGGTGGGCCGAGATGTCGGTGATGCTGAGGGAGTGGTGGTCATCCCTCGTGTCCGTGTTCCCCGAGGGGACTCTCCCAGCAGCCGTCACACCCGCCATCCCCTCGGTCCTGACCCACTACTCGAACGCCATCGTCTACCGGCTCACCCTCGGTATCTCGCTCGTCGGATCGCTCTCGTTCGTGTCCTTGCTGCTTTCGCTCTCGGTCCTACCCATCTTCACCCTCGCCAACCAGAACTTGCCGCGCTTCGTTCGGCTCGGGTTCGGAGGTCGCCGTGGACGGGCCAGGGGAGGAGGAGCAGGTGCCGTAGGGGGTGGACCAGGTGCAGGTGCGATCTTGATAGTGGTCATGGTCGCAATCGGTATCGGGAGGTAGGTCTTTGATCAGAGGAGACGTGGCGGTTATGATCGCGTGCGCTGAACCACCTACGCCGACGCTCCTCTTCGCAGGACCCTACACGGCTTGTACAAGACGACCCAGTCCTTCTCCGCTCGCATCCTGCATCGCGCCGAGACAGCCATCCTCGAGGTCTCCCCGGCAGGACGCGAGTTGCCTCCTCATGTCGCCACTCCGACCGTCGGACGCGTCGGGGAGCACGTCGTGTTTGATCCGCCTGGAGGATGGGACGACGACCCTGTGAGAGGTTGAAGCAAGCGCCGGCATGTGGCGTGGTATCTGATGGACGAGCGTTGTATCATGTGCCAGAGCGCTCGCCTGTTTCGCGAAGTGTTTGAGCGCTGATCGAGAAGAGGCGATCGAGAACCGACAGGCTCGTGTCCTCAGTCCTCTGTTGGAGAGCACTGGACATACTCGACGTCTCTGTAGCGTGCAGGAGATGCACTGGTCTGACGCACGGTGTATCAAACGGCAGGAAACCGGCAGATGCAAGTATAGGGCGGAGTCGACAGTGTCACAGTAAGCTCTTTCTCGGCAGTCGTGCCGCTAGTCTCGTTCAGGCTTGTTGTGTGATCGTGTAATTTTCCGAGGTGAGGTAAGAATCTACGGAATCGTACGCCTGAAGTTTCGCGCATGTTGACGAGATGCATGTATGCTTTCTCGCCGTGTTGATTGGAATCGTTGTGATGGGGCGACCTACTGCAGGCTGCGGAAGCGAGCGAGCGAGGGAGGGAGCGAGAGGGGGAAGGGAGGGGGACGGACTCAACACCGAGCTACCGTTCCTTCGTTCCGTCGGATAGAGCTCAGTCTCTCCACTCCGCCATCACCTTCGCCTCGATCGATCCGAGTCGTTGCTCGTGAGATTGAGTCCCATCTTCGGGGTTGAACGGACGAGTGCGCTTCAGACGGGCTTCTCCTCCCCTGAGCTCTGGTCAACAGGTCGTCTGCTCGCCCGCATCTCGCTCCCAGCTCGAGTAGCGGATGCTCGTCACCCGGATGCCGTCTTCTGCCTCATCTGCGCCTCCGCCTCCGGGTCCTCCACGTGAGTGCTCCCTTGATTCACGCTCGCTGGCCACCTGCGAGCTCGCGTGGGACCTGTCGCGCTCGGCCTTCCTTCCGTCCCAGCGCCGTCCTCTCCGCCTCGCACAGCTGACCAGACTTGTCCTGTTTTCCGTGTATATGTCGTTGATCCTCGACAGCGTCAGGTGAGCTGCCTTCACCTCCTGGAGGTCTGTCAGCAGGCTCGCCAGGGGGATACCCGGCTGGACCGTCGTCCCATCAGCCAACGTCCGCACGCTCCTCGTCGTCTCAGTCGACGGCGGCTCAGCACCAAGGCAGGTCGCCCATCTCGTCATCCCACCCAGCCCACATGGGGTCCATGCGAAGGAGACAGGACCAGATCGCGAGGGAGAGCGAGTTTGGAGACGGTCCGAACAGGGTCAACTACACGAGCTCGCTCTCGTCCAGACATCAGGCGTCCCCCTTCGCGTCCTCGTCCTCGACCCTCCACCAGCCATCAGACCCGTATCGATCAGATCAACCGAGATCCTACAGCGGAGGAACGTCCCACCAGCTCCATCGCCCGAGCTCGCCTCCGCCAGGCCAGCACGCGTACGCTGCCGCCCCGTCGGGTCCAGCGTCCTCCTCTCGCCGGTCCGACCCCCGCCTCAACCCAAACTCAGCCTCGAACCACCCGTCGGGCTCGTCCACCCAGCCTCACTCCTCCCGGTCGGCGTCCTCGTCAAATCCGAACCATGTGCGGTCAAAGCACCTGCTCTCGCACGCGCTCGAGCTCGCCCAGCGAGCGGTCGACCTCGACCAGGCGATGCGCTTCCCAGAGGCTCTCGCTCTCTACAAGGAGACCGTCCTCAGACTCGGGGAGGTGATGGCTAGGGTAGCAGCCACAGAGCGCAGGAGGATTGAGAGGGACGGCGAGAATGCTGGGGCCAGCAATCCGGACGAGGGGAGGAGCCTACAGGAGATTGTGAGTGGATCACGCCTCACTGACGTTTGTCGAAAGCCAAGTCGGCCGCGAGACTGACCTTGGTATCCTACCTTTCCGCTTCCGACCAGCACGACGCGTATCGTGCTCGGATCGTGCTCCTAGAGTCGGAGATTCCCCCCTCTCCGACGCCGACCGTGACGCGCCAGCCGTCATCGCCTGACGCAGGGTACGACGGCGTCGGATCCGCCATCATGTCTTTGTACGAGCGTACGGATCCCGACTCGCCATCCTCGTTCCAAGGGCCTCGAACGCCCCGAACGTTTGATGAAAGCGGCGCCGGCTCGTCATCTCTCCAGGCTGGCTCGTCAGCAACAGCGAGCGGTCATCGCCGCATGGGTTCGGCATCCTCCAATTCCTCATCTCGGTCTCATACCCGTACGAGCTCGCTGCCCCAAACGACGCCGTCCATCGAGGTCGATCAGCCGACGCCACGGCCGAGGACCACGTCTCGACCCATCTTCCGTTCGCCTCTTCCTCCTCCGGCGGCGCCTCCTCCCCCGCCGCCTCCGTTACCGACAAGCAACAGGTTCAGTGGAGCATCAGCATCAGCATTTGCGCCCTCTCACTCTCCGCACTCGTCCATCTCGTCGCTCAACAACGGGGCCGACCCATCGGCGTCGTCGGGCTCCCAACCTCCGACGCCGTCGACGTATGGCGGCTATGCTCGCGGCTCACCACCAATCGACGTCAACGGGTCACCCCAGGACGCAGAGCACGTCGCTCAAATCCGGCGACAAAGCTTGCTCGAGAGTCTCCGGGCTGGAGAGGAGGACGGAGGCATGGGCGCGTTCAGCTCCATCTCAAAGTCAACGTCGGACCGAAGTCTGACAGGCTCACTGAGGCATCGGCCGACCCAGCTGGAAGAGGTCCGCGAGAGTCCAGAGAGGACTCTTGGCCGGCCGATCAGAGGGGACGAGCGCGAACCACGGTCGTCCGAGGACACCGAGTCGGGCGTCGAGATGCTCTCGCGGACGCCTCTCCAGGCAGGCTTCGCTCACGACGCCAGGTCGACGGGAGAGCAGCCGCCAGCGATTCCTTCCAGTCAGGACGATCACACTCCTCGTCGGTCGGTCGACAGCACTCGGTCCAACGAGTCGCGTGGTTCCCGACTCGGCCGGTCGATGAACGCCCACGTCTCACCAAGAGAGTCGGTCGACTTGCCCAACAGCCGTCGTCCGTCGATCCCGCCTCGGAGCTCGTCCAACACGAACCTCAATACGGACACCGACTCGCTCATCTCGCCGAAGACGGTCGTTCCCGGCCTGATTGAGTCCCAACTCGCCTCGGGCGCGGGCGACAAGCCGTTCAGGATGAGCGCCACCGGCGAGGGCACAATCAGTCAGCGCAGGAGAGGGCCATCGAGCATCAGCGAACATCCCAACGGTCCCGTAGGAAGTGTCGAGATGAGTTCAAGAAGTCAGTCGGCTCTCAACGGCTCGGATGGAGGACTCAAGGCCGAGACGCTGGGCATGCAGAGGTCATCTTCCGCGGAGCCTCACCCGCCCGCGAACGGCTCAAAGACGACCGAGTTTGGGCTCGGCGCTGGTGTCGGTGGAGGTCCGAGCACGAGCTCGCACTCCAAGGCGTCGAGCCTGTCTACTCGTCTTCGGGCCCTGTCACAACCGGGTCGTCGACCTGCACTGCCGTCCAACCCGTCCTCGTCATCTGGCGAGGCACCTCGTGCGCCCCCGCCCGTCCCGTCCATCTCGAGGAAAGCCTCGTTCCCATCCCAGCCTCCTCCCTCAGCGACCTCATCAACAGCCAACTACCCGGCGGCCTTCTCGATCGGTCGTCAGCCCTCGTTCTCATCTGACACGTCCAGGACAAACTCTTACGCGCACAACCGACTGAACCCTCCTCCGTCGCTCGCCATCACCCGCTCGTTCTCATCCTCCTCTTCTATCCTCTCACATCCTCGCTCAGCCGTCCCGACGGTCGGAAGCCAGTCTGTCTTCCTCTCCACGAACCAGGTCCACAAGGGCATCGACTCTCCTCAACCTCAACCAGCTCCTCAGGACATCCTCCATCGGCCGTTCCATCTCCTCCGGCTCACCCGACTGTCCATGTACGGCAAGGGTGCTTACCTGACACGCAAGATGTTTGTCTCCTCGGACGTCTGGAGTCAAGGAGGGTCCAAGGTCCTCCACCTCGACACAAAGATTCAGGTCCTCCACGCGCTGAGCAACCACCTCGAGGCGATCGCAAGCGTCAGCGCGTCGCTTCTGCCCGAAGGGTCTGAGGAGTCATACTCGCTCGTGGAAGGAGTAGGTGGAGAGACACCAAAGTCCGCTTCAAAGCACAGTCCCAGTCCTGCTCAGGTCGGAGTCGAGTTTGTCAAGATCCTGGACGACTTTGAGACGACGATGGATGTTGGACGGACGACGTTGGAGAAGAAGGTCGGAAGTCTGGGGCCGATGAAGCCGAAGGCGAGGGGTGCAGTGAGTCTTCTTGTTTTGCTGGCGATGTATCCGTTCGTCAAACTGACAAGCCCGATGATCTTCCCGTTCCGCAGGCTTCCCTCGCCGCCTGGGGTTCCAAGCTTTCCCGCTCCATCGACCGCATGGCCAACGGCAAGAAGTGAGCCGTCCACCCTCATTCCGCCTCAACACACCTGACCTCACGCTGACCTCTTGTCTCTATCTCTTCATCTGCAGCGATGGCTCCCTCCGCGCGTACGTCGACGCCCTAGAGACCCTGTGTCTCGCCTCTCAACTGCTCGATCTCCACCTCGCGAACTTTACCTCCCACTCGTCCTCCACCACCTCCACGCCGACCCCTTCGACTCCCGCTCCGTCGGACGCATACAGCAAGATCCCCGAGCCGGTCCGCGCGCAGATCAAGACGCGCCTCGTTGCGGCGAGTCAGTTCTTCGGTCAGGTGGTGGTGACGGTTGTGTTGAGGGATCTGGGGTTGTTGCTCGAGAGACATGGGAAGATGAGTGGACAGTGGGTGTCCGGACCATAGTCTAGCCGACACCTTCCTTGCCGCTGTCGTCAGATCAATCTCCTTCCTTCCTTCTGCTACGTGCGTTTCGTACCCTTTTGCACGCCTCCTTTCGTTTCGTCTCCTTCTTGCTTGCCTATCTCTGGTTCGTTCTCGTACCGCTTTCTTCCATGCTCGTTCGAGTAGTTCTCATGATCCCGCGCAGACGGACGAAAGCCTTGAACATTCCAAGAATCTACTGCGTCTCTAAGGTCAGTCCTGCCAATCCTTCAAACGCTTCGTGCCTGCATGATCTACCTCTGCCCCGCGCTGGACGCGGCGGTCCCCCGCCAGCCCTCCTCCCTCTCTCTTTGTCCCTCTTCCACATCCCGCCCTTCCTTTCCCCGAGTCAAAGTCGTCCAACGACTGACTTCATTGTCGCTCCCCAAGCCATCGCTGACACTTTCAAGTCATCAACACCTTCATCACCCCCACGCACGTTCCCTCATCTCGGCCGAGGGCGGCTGCCCTTCAAAGTCGTCAAAGTCGCTCTGGCCGGATGTCGCGCGAGCTCACCACTCGACGTTCTCTGGTCGTACGCTCCCAACGACGACTTCCCGATGGCCGATCTCACGATGGATAGTTCTGAACGAGCCTCGCCAACCCCGACGATCCGGCATGAGCATCACGATCGGTCAGCGGACGAGATGTCCCCGGCTAAAGAAGCAGGAGCGGGAGCGTCGACGAAAGGTGAGCTCGCGCCTGCCTGCCTCTCGCCCCTGCCAGGGGTCCGTCTGGCCGGTGGATGCTCGGCTCTACGCGACACGACAGCTGCTGACCTGTCTCTTGTCTCCAGCCCTCCTCAAAGGACTCGGCTTCCTGGACCGGTTCCTCGCTGTATGGGTCCTGCTCGCCATGATCCTCGGAGTCGTGTGAGCTCGCTCGCTCGCTTCCTTGGCTCTGAGCTTGTCCTGTCCTGACCTTTGCCTCGGCTAACCCTATCCTACCCCTCGTTGCTTGGTAGCATCGGCAAATTTGCCCCGAACGTACATGTCGTCCTGAGCGGGTCAACTTTGCAAGGCGTCTCGATCCGTGAGTTCTTCGACGCACCCAGGACTGCCGCCGCTTGGTACCGATCGACGGTCAGGGTCGATCGATTCCAGTCGTCGGGCGTCGAGTTCCGGTGCAGACCTGCTCTGCCTTTCCATCAGCTCACCTTCCCTGACCTTGCCTTGCCTTGTTTTCCCCTGTCGTCCGCCACAGCCATCGTCGTCGGTCTGCTCGTGATGATGTGGCCGATCCTGACCAAGGTCCAGTACGAGAAGCTCCCCCAGATCTTCAGCACAAGGAAGATGTGGTTCCAGGTCGGGATCTCGCTCTTCCTCAACTGGATCGTAGGACCGTTCGTCATGTTGGGCGTGGCGTGGGCGACGCTGCCGGATCTGCCGACGTATCGGACAGGGGTCATCATGGTCGGGTTGGCGAGATGTATCGCGGTGAGTCGACGAACGAGCTTTCTTGTGTGCGGGGTCTTTGCTGACCATCCCGCTGGGGTCTGCTTTCAGATGGTCATGATCTGGAACCAGCTCGCTGGTGGAGACGGCGACTACTGTGCCATGTGAGTCCCTCTCCCAGTCAAGGACGCCTTTGTCTCACGCTGATCAGTCCCTTTTCCGCTGTCCGTCCCCAGCCTCGTCATCATCAACTCTGTCCTCCAAATTGTCCTCTACTCTCCCATGGCCGTCTTCTTCGTCAACGTCATCTCGGACGCCGACACGCTCGAACTCGAGTACAGCACGACAGCCATCGCTGTGTGCATCGTGCGTCCCTCCCTCTCCCTGCTCCCTACCCCTGACCCCTGTCTCACTCACACATCTTGCTCTCTTACGCTTCGCGCCGCAACAGTACCTCGGCATCCCCCTCCTCGCCGGGATCGTCACCCGCTTCGTCTTCCTCCGCCTCCTCGGTCCCGCCAAATTCCACACCCACTTCCTCCCTTACTTTGCACCCTGGTCCCTCATCGGCCTCCTCTACACGATCATCATCATCTTTGCCGAGCAGGCAACGAGGATCCTGGATAACTTGGGGCCGACTTTCAGGGTGTTTGTGCCTAGTGAGTCTCGCTCGGTCGGTCCGGTCGTCGGCTTGCCCAGAACCGTCCCGCTGACCCGGTCGTGGCATGTCTTGCGCTCGCAGTGGTGGTCTACTTCATCATCATGTGGTTCGGAGCGTTCTTTGCGGTGTGGTGGTTCTCGAGGAGAAAGGGTGGGGATATCTGGGGAGGGTACGAGATGGCGGTCGTTCAGGTGCGTCCCTTACCTCTCCTGGCCTTCTCTTGTCCTTCCTTACCTCGTCACTGACGCTAATTAATTCACTTCTTTTGGTTTGCAGTCCTTCACAGCGGCGAGCAACAACTTCGAGCTCGCTATCGCCGTCTGCATGTGCGTTCCCCTTTCCCTACCCTTCTTGACCAATCTTTTCTCTTAGTCGGGCCTGACTCATCCTTTTTGGCTGCATCTCTCCAGTGCCATCTTCGGCGTCAACTCGGATCAAGCCCTAGCAGCAACCATCGGTCCTCTAGTCGAGGTCCCCGTCCTCCTCGCGCTCACGTGGCTCGCCCTCTGGCTCAAGCGCAAGCTCTCCTGGGACGAACGTCTCCCCCTCGAGTCGGTAGAAGACCGCGGCGACAGCTCCGTCAAGGAGCGCACAGAGTCGTCTTCTTCGGCCAAGCGGAGTGGGAGCTTGTGATTCCTCTGTCTTGTTTCCATAGAGTTTCGTTTGCGATCTTTGACCTGTTGTACGAGTCGAAGCGATGTAATGCCCCTATCCCTCTTCTTTCCTCTGCGTGTCTGCCCCTTTCTGGTATTCCTCAAAATCCGAAAGGATCATCGACCTCGACCCTTCTAGCTATTGACCATCACCACCTCCCACTTCCCCTCTCCCACCCCTTCCACCCCTTCATCCCCCACACCCCTCCCCTCTTTCAGTTCCACACTCTCCTTCGCCCCCTCCAGATCAAACCCTTCCTGCCTCCCAGCCACCACCAGATCGATCCCGTACATCGCGTTCCCCAACCCGAACACGAGCGTGGAGGCATAGAAAAAGTTTGCGTTCCCTGAGCCGGCGCCGAGCCAGAGGTGGTGCAGGAGGGGAAGGAGGATGAGGGTGTAGAGGTGGAGGGTGAGGGCTGTGAGGGGGTGGCGGAGATCTGTGGACGAGGGAGAGAGGGTCAGTGGGGTCAATGGGGAAGTGGGGGAAGGGGGAAGGGGGAAGGGGGAAGGGGGAAGGGGGAAGGGGCGGAAGGGACGAACGAGGGAGGATGCGTGGGAAGAGAGGGAGGAGGGCGACTCCGAGGGAAATGTCGCCGAGGGTGGGGTAGGATTTGAGCGTGCCGATGATGGCGAGTTGGCAGAGGATGGCGTAGAGGGGATCACGCCTAAAAAGATCGATGAAGAACACCCAGAAGTCAGTCGTCCGTTGTGCAAAGGGCGCGCAAGACTGAGACGCCAGAGAACGTGGTGAGACTCACTTGAAAGTGAGCCCGAGAGGTACGACGTAGATCGCGACATGCATCTGTGATGCAAACGGAGGGCAAGATGGTGAGAGAAGGCCCACAACTAGTCCGAGAGCTAGAGCGGAAACGCACCTGGAACACCATCGTGAAAAACGGCCTGAAATGATCAAACATCTCGGTGAAGAAGTACCAGCTCAGCCCGACGTTGGGCGTCAGATCCGAGATGGTGAGGATCACCCTCGCGCCCTTGGACACGCCCTCCCAGCCTCCGAGCCAAAGCCGCTCGCCAAGGACTAGCGTGCCTAGCATGGACGCATACGTCGCGACTAGCTTCAGAGCATCTGAGGTAGGGGGTAAGGGCGGGTCGGAGGCCTTGTCGGTTGGCTCGATTGGGTCGAGGAGGAGAAGGATGAGGAGAGGGAGTAGGAGGATGGGGTAGACGGAGGAGAGGGTGGCGAGGGAGAGGAAGGCGAGGCAGGGGAGGGCTTGACCTGCGGCATCAAGAACAAAACATCAGCATCCATCCGAAGGCAGTGCAGATCCTGCGTTAGACGTACGGGTTGCTCCGAACGAGACGGCCAGGAGGACGAGCATGTTGTCCAGCGACGTGGTCGACCGGGCGAAACACGTCAAGAGCGTGTATGGGTTCCACAAGTACCTAGGTCAAGCCCAACTGTATGTCAGTCACCGTCCCTGCGTTGAGTCTGAAAGCCTCTGGACTCACAAGAACGCCACGACGCCCTCCCACCCTTGCCGCTCCGTCGTCTGCTCCTTGCCCTGCTTCACGCGGGCAGACCAGATCCGGCTGAGCGCCCACGCGGCAACGAGATCGAATGCAGTCCATGCGAGAGATGTGAGGATCCTCGAGGTGGGCGGGAGGACGGTGGAGAAGAGGAGGAGGTACAGAGGAGACTGGGAACGTGCAGCGACGACAGAGCGCGTGAGCTTGGCTAGACTCAGGGCCAGTGAGCAGGGCTTTGTGGGGGACTGACATGATTGAAGGTCCCTCCTTGATAAGGATCGAGATGTTTGGACTCGAGAAAGACGCCCTCGCGCACTGAGCAAGGCCACCAAAGCAGCGGCAGACGAGACAAGCGGCAGGTGTGAGCTCACACGTCGGCAGCTTCATGAAGCCCAACGCTTTGGATTCGGCTTGACTCACATCTCCGGAATGCAGTCAGAGGCGTCGAGAGCTCCAAGCGGTCCATGAGCACCTCAGGCGCGGACGTCCAGCCAAACACGGCCAGCCGGAGGGCGGCCGCGAGGAGGAGATGCACGGACAGAGGTAGGCGAGACACGAACGCTGTCGTTGAGCTCGTCTCCGTTGGTACGATAGCCGGAGGCTCTGTCCAAGGGGCCTGCTTTTGCGTGACAGCCATCACTCCTGTTGATGTGGCAGCTGGATAGACTCGGGACGCGAGGAGGACGGTGACAGTTGGTCGAGCCTGAAGGAGGAGGCCGAAGCGGTGAGCTCGCGTCAGACTCCCTGTTCGGGGTCAAGTCCGTTGCTGTTGTTCTCGATGTCGACAGTGCAGTACGTCTGATGAGCCTGGGTACGAAGATGTGGCCGAGATCTGATCTCTCGTCTGCGGTCTTGAAGGACGTGCCGGACGAAAGCCAACCAATGATGAGGCGTGAGAGGTCATGATAGTAGATCGGGGCCGTCGGCCAAAGCAAAAGATAGACAAAGCGAAAGATAGAGTATAGATGAGGCTGCAAACTATATAAGAGAAGAAGGTCTGCCAGAGACGCCAGAACGGCTCGAAAGCACCAAGTGTGCCCACCACTCTAGATCTCCCTCCACCCGCCAGCTCCCCTCTCGGTTCCAGTGGCAAGGATGACGCTCTCGAGGGCGAGGACGGCTGAGCTTGCGACGAGGTTGAGCCCGAATCCTCTGTAAAGCTGCTTGATGCCTCCAAAACGTCCGTTCGAGCTTCCTCCGTCCTCCTCCGTGGCGATCCTCCAGATGCACTCGACCAGTCCCACGTACGGTCGTCCTCGGACGTCGACGCACGTCTTGAAGCCCTCGCGCGATGTCGGCGAGCGCGACTGGACCTGCATCCTCCGACGGGCGGTCTCGATCGGGAGGGTGATGAGCAATCCGGCGATATTGAGGACCGCCTCGAGCGTGCGGTACGACATGGGCGAGTTGACGAGCGAGACGTGGAAGGTCTGCTCGATCAGGATCGGAGTGGCGAGCGAGACGAGCGAGCGAAGGGTGAGATCCCAGAGGGCCGGCCAGAACAGGGTCGGGTGGAAGTAGGTCGACCACCAACCGCCCTCCTCCTTGGCGATCTTGGGCAAGGACACGAGCGGGTTGGCCGAGTACGTCTTGGTTGGGTTGCCGCGACGACGTGAGGGCGCAGCCTGGACGATGAGCCGAGTGTTGAGCAGGTCGAGAGGGGAGAGGACAAACCCGGCCAGCGAGTGCGAGGCAATGTACGGCAGAAGGGTGAGAAGAGGAGTAGGCGAAGCAAGGAGTGTCGGAGGCGAGTGGCGGAGGGAGGAGTGCGAGGTGGTGAAGAGAGGGATGAGGAACGTTTGAAGCAGTGGGGGCAGGTAGTGGCTGAGCGTCGACGCGAGCACAGACGTTGTGAAGCCTGCAAGAAAGCAAAGCCAACAAGGCAAGAAAAAATGTCAGCGATCGGCAATGTGCGATTGTACTGTAGAGACGGCATGCATGTCCGGGCGACGGACGTAGCGTGAGGACGCGACGGACGAGTCCGTTGGGGGTCGAAACTCGAGGTCACGCTCGGACAACAGGGCCGTGAGCCTCCCCTCTTTACGCCCCTCCCTCCTTGCTGCCCCTGTCGACTCTGCTCAGACAACGCTGGAGCACGACCAGATGGGACGATGAGAGAGTGTATGTGACTGACCCTTCCATGGTGCTGTGGGACCCTCTCCGTTCCAGAGTCGTTTCGTCATGGCGAAAGGCCCGTTCGCCTCGCCTCGCTTGAGGACCCACTCCATCTTGAGCCCGTCCTCGTCCGTGCGGAGAACGTAGCCGTCCGCGTCGACCCCCTTCCTTGCTACTCCTCCGAGGACGTCCTCCTCTGGGATCCTCTGCAGGGAGGACGCGTTGACGATGAGCTCCTCAAAGTAGGCCTGAGCGTCCTCCTCGTCGTTCGGCTCGTCCTCCTCCTCGCGGACACCCTCTCCCTCGTTGGCAGAGTCCGGTCCTGCCGGCTTGGGTAGGGCTGTCCGACGTGGGAGGTACTGAACCTGGGAGAGCACCTTTCCTGCCTCGAACGGCTGGGCGATGAAGGACGAGAACAGCGAGCCCGCCGTCGCCCAGATCAGCTGCTCCCGCGCCTTCTGCGAGGAGAAGATGGACGGTGTCAGATGCGGAAACGCAGCCGACGGGCGAGATCGTTCTGGCAGAACGAGGACCGGAGCGGACGAGTTTGTGTTGGCGAACCGAGGGGAGGGTGCGGACCCGGAGGGGGGCAGCGTCGGCGGAAGGAACAGGAAGTCATCCGTCGGAGCTGAACACACGGGATCAAAGTCAGATTGGGGTGGAGCAGATTGAAGCGAGTCATATCTTACTCACGGGCGTACAGCTGCCTCACTGATTGTGGGTTGTAGCTCGTGGACATGGTGATGGCTAGAGGGCGACGTGGCCGAGGGGGTCGCGCCCGTCTGAGCTCGCCGACCGACGAGAGCTGATCCTCAACAGTCACCCGCGCCTTCCGATCTCTTTCCTAGAGACCTGCCTGTCATGGCCGAGAACAGTGTAGTGAGTAGGCTCTCACATTTCCTCGACTGTCGCCGCGATGGATTGTGTTTGGGTGAGCTCGGGAGGGAGTCCGACGTTGACGCAGAGCTGACCTCTCTTCCTCTCCTCGCGTCCTCGGTTCGTGCCTGGCTCGTGTGCGCGTCCAGTCGAGAGTGTACGGCGATGTCAACGACAAGATGGGGAGAGAGTGGTACGACTACGGTAAGTCCTACGCCCATCTCGCTCGTCGTCGCTCTTGGCGGACGCAAGCAAGCAGACAGGGAGGGAAACGAAGCTCACCATGCTCCTTCTCCTTGCTCGCCCGCCCTCGTCCCACTTGCTTTCGGCCTGCGCAGACAACCTGCAGGTCAAGTGGGGCCGACAGGAGGACTACGAGATTGTCAAGAAGGTTGGGCGTGGAAAGTACTCTGAGGTGTTTGCTGGGGTGTCGCTGTCCACGTCGCGCAAGGTGGTCGTAAAGGTGCTCAAACCGGTCAAGAAGAAGAAGATCAAGAGAGAGATCAAGATCCTCATGAACCTCTCGGGTGGACCAAACGTGATCGAACTCCTAGACGTCGTGCGGGACCCTCAGGTGAGTGCACAGCCAGAGCAGGAGGGGCGAGACACGCTCGACTCGAGCTCACGCATTCACTCTCCCCCTCCATGCGACCCGTCTCGCTCGCACGCAGGCCAAGACGCCATCGATCGTGTTTGAGCACGTGGACAACATCGACTTCAAGCAGCTCTACCCTACGTTCACCGACTACGACATCCGCTACTACATGTACGAGCTTCTCAAGGCGCTCGACTTCTGCCACTCAAAGGGAATCATGCACAGGGACGTAAAGGTACGCACACCCCTTTGACTCGGATCTGGCGATACTCTACTGATCATTATGTCGCTTCTTGTTCAGCCGTCCAACATCATGATCGACCACCAGAAGCGCCAGGTCGGTCCTCGTCTCTCTCATCCCATTGGCTATGTGACCGTTTCATGTCTCTCTACTGACCTGCCTGTCACTCTTCCGTTCAGCTTCGGTTGATCGATTGGGGACTGGCCGAGTTCTACTTCCCGGGGACGCCGTACAACGTCCGGGTGGCGTCGCGGTACTACAAAGGAGTGAGTTCAGCCTGTCAATCTGCGTTCTCCATCAGGGCTCGACCGCTGACTCCCTGCCCCCCCTTTTTTCAGCCTGAGCTGCTGGTCGACATGCGGCACTACGACCACTCTCTCGACATGTGGAGTCTGGGGTGCACGTTTGCGAGCTTGGTCGGTCACCTTTCATCTCGACCTCTTCTTCTGACTTCCGCACTGACACAAGATACGCTCGTCCTGCCCTGCAGATCTTCCGCAAAGACGTAGTAGTGCGTACTCAACCCCCCACAATCCCTTCTCGTTTGTCAGCCCCGAGCTGACTCGACACGTCAACTGCCCATCATCTTTGTAGTTCCAAGGGTCCGACAACTATGACCAGCTCGTCAAGATCGCAAAGGTGCTGGGAACGGACGAGCTCTACACTGTCAGTGACTCAGGTGATCGTCGAACATCGTTGCGGTTGACTGACGCTGACTTTCATCTTCTGCTCGGGTGATCAGTACCTGGAGAAGTACGAGATCGACCTTGACCCGCAATACGACGAGATCCTCGGCCAGTACCGCCGAAAGCCATGGAGCAAGTTTGTCAACGCGTGAGTGTCTCTCTCGGTCATTGGTCTCGCGTCGCCTTGCACTGACCCTGGTGCGACGTCGACCCCTTGCTGCAACACAGCGACAACCAGCACCTCGTCTCGAGCGAAGCCACCGACTTCCTGGACCGGCTTCTCCGGTAAGTAGGCGTACCAGCAACCTCATCCTTCCAATCGGAACTGAACCTCGTCCTTTCCCCTCGCAGGTACGACCACCAGGAGCGTCTCACGGCGAAGGAGGCGCAGGCTCACCCCTACTTTGGTCAGTCTTGCTCTCTGTTCCTTTGCCGCGATCAATCCAGTTGACTGAACAATGTTTCGTCCTTACTTCATCTCTTCTCTCTTTCTCAGCTGCCGTGCGTGACGCCGAGGCGGCGTCGTCGACCCCTTCCTCGTCCTCCTAGCTTTGTGCTTCCTTGTACCTTAACGAACTTCCCTGCTTTCCATACTGCTTTTTAGATCCATTGGGCGATGATTATGATGTCATCCGAGATACCATCCGTCTCGACGGACAAGAGAATCGTCCGGCTGGCTGGGAACGCAAGCGAGCAGAAGCAGAGCCTCGTCGAGCGGTTCGGAGTTGACCTCCTGGCCCTGTTCCCACCCACCACCCGCCGCACAATCGATAGCTCTTGTCGCGTCCATGTTTTCTTCTCCTCCTCCTCCGCCGCCTTCCTCTGCTGCGACTGGCTCGCAGATGCACCAACCGGGTGGTCCGTTGACCGAGTCTGACCTCGAGCCTGCCCTGCTCGCGCTCTACCACGGCCTGACCGAGATGCAGGCCTCGGCCGCCTCGACGGCAAAGGGTGACGAAGGCAACATCGCAAGAGCAACGTGAGTTCTGAAGCTTTGCTCAGTGCATCCACCATGCCATCGCACTCCGAGCCTTGTGCCGTCTACGACCTCGAGCCGGGAGGGAGACACGCGAGCTCACCCGTGCCTCTCTTTGTGCGTCTGCAGGTCCGACACGTTGTCCTCGATCGCCCAGCTGGCGCAGATGAAGCCTCTGATCACCGCAAAGGTGCCCATCGAGGTTCTCGAGTGAGTGGCATGTTCCCTAGGGGTGTCGTCCTGTTCTCGCCCAGCGCTCGAGCTCACCTCGTTCCTGTTGCTCATCTCGCGCACGCACGCCTGCGTCTGACCCATAGCTTGATCGACCAATCCAAGAATCCGCACCAGCACACCCGAGACATCATTGAGCGAGCAGCAGGAGAGAATCAGCTCACGCATGGGAAACTCGCAGCCGTCGAGGTGAGTCCTGGCTCTCGGTCTCCGCCCTGACGAGCTTCGCATGCATCCAGCGAACGTCACCTGAAGCTGACGACTGCGTTTTCTTTGTTCTTCCTGTGGTAGTCGTACCGCAAGATGCTCGAGTCGTCGCTGTTTGATCAGTTCCCCGACCTCCGGGCGGCCATGCTTGAGGCGGACGCGACCGTCAAACAAGAGGGGAAGTGAGCACAGAGCAGACTGCCTGCTCGGGAGCATACACTCGACCAGACTCGAACATGGGGATGGAGGGCCCGCGCCGAGATGCAGGGTGGACAGGACGGGGGATCGCCACAGACGTGGCTCAAGAGCAAAGGTACGTCTGCGAGCTCGTGCGACTTGCCTTTCGTCGGTGTGGCCGGAACTCATCATCGATTAGTCTTTCTATCTTCTCCAGCAAGGACATTGTCACCAGACATGCGCACGCACGTCCGATCTCTCTCCCTTCGTCCTCTCCATCATTCAGCCGCACCCTCGCCAGCTCGCCTCAAGTCTGGGGCTGTATTTCACCGTCAGACCGGACGCCGTCAGCTCTGCACCCTCTCGTGGTGTCAACCGGACGAAACTTCGACACGTCCAGCACTACCTACGGTCCTCGGCTTGAGGCCCAAGGCTCAAGGCTCAGGTCGAGAGACGAGACGAAGTTTGGGCTCAGGCGGACAAGACACGGGATACTTCTTGTGATACAGTAGCGCAGACGAGACAAATCTAGGGTCTTTCGAGGCTCAATAGTCTACTTGTTCTCCTTGTTGGGCGAGTAGGCCATGACGTCGATCTCTACGAGCATCTCTGGCCAGGCGAGCTTGTCAACCCCGATGCACGTCCACAGCGGACCATCCCGGTCAGGCCACGTCCTCTTTACCGCAGCCGCCATCCACTTGAGAGTATCTTCCGACAGATTGGGGTGGTACGAGGTGTACTGCATCGATTGACCGAAACAAGCGCATGTCAGCCTCTAGACTGACTGCTCGGACCACCGAAGCGGACAACGTACCTTGAACACATCCTGGATGGACGCCCCGCACTCGCTGAGCGCGAGGTCGACGTTCTTGAACGCCTGGTCGATCTGGAAGTGTTCGTCCGTCCCAGTGTCGCCCGGAAACGGCGGGTGAGCCTCGGAACGAGGATCCCATCCTCCCTGACCGGCAGCGTGCACGTAGTCCCCGATGCGAACAGACTGGGAGTAGTTGAGGTCCTTGAGGGCGGTGGTCCCGTAGCCGGCGTACTGCTTGTAGTCGAGGTTGGCCATGGTCGAGATGGGGAGTGGGTCGAGTGAAAGGGTAGAGAGGGCAGGTGCGTGTTGAAGAGAACACCATAACCTCGAGCGGTGTGGCTTTAGTATCCGCTGGGTCTCCATGACTACTGCGTAGTGAGAGAGAGCAGGCTGACTGAGCCTGACGCGCCGCGCAGCAGAAATCCTCGTCTGGAGACGAGATGCCCCCGTTCATCCTCGGCCGAGCCTTCAGGGAGATCGGATGCTTTTGGAAAGCGATGATGATGGTCACGCTCGACAGGTTTACTTAGGAAATGTACGACGCTCAGAAGAGTGAGAGGGCAGGAGATGAGGACTCCGACCTCACTTTGTCAACTCCCCTCAGCCGGGCGCTGAGCCTTCACCTCCTTCGCCCTCACCCGACGAGCCGAAATGAGTGCTCCGTCATCCAGCCTACCGATCGAACTCAAGTGCAAGCTTTGACCTGCCTCCCCATTCCCCTTTACTTGATGGCAGGGCTCATCCTGCCTGTAGCAGCTCTGAACTCCCCCCCCGCCCAAGCCGGCCTGCCCTCTCGGATCTCAGATTGACTTCTCTTGCGCCACGTATATCCGACAGCCGTCGTGGCTCAATCTCAGTCTGTGTCGGTTTGAGGCCTCCGTTATCGGGGTCTTGCTGTCATGCGCCTGAGACCGCCCCTTTCTTTGTCTTCTCTCTGGCCGCGGAAAGGCGAAACTCGGTCCTTCTCGCTGAGGGGGTCTTCTGATCTCTTGCTGTAATGAAGACCAAGCAGAGCAAAGGGCAAGGGAGCAGAAGGACGAGCTACCAATCAATATGTCGGTCTTTACTGGATGGGCCGTGGAGCGGGGGTCGTGATATCGAGGCCAAATATCGGCATGCCGAGGCGCAGTTGTTTGGCCTCATTGGCCGCCGAGAGAGGAGCTCGTCGATCTGGGCCGGGTCCTGGCGCATCGGGAGCATCTTCGAGCTGCTCCTTCCTTGGCCTCGTCCTCCAACGGCCACTCCTCTTGCTCAGTCGTACATCTTTCCTTCTCCTCTCTGCCGCCTGGTCTACGTTGGCGTGGGCCGTATCTATATCCGATTCTGCTTCCGCCCTTTGGGCCTGTCAGGTTAGCTCTGAGCCCAGGCCCTTCTCGACTCCGTGACCTCGATTGAACGTGGGCGGCGCCGCCTCGAGCCCCGGCTGGTCCTGTCCCTGTTCTGGTGACCTGACAGACGCCTCTCCTCCTTGCCATCTCTACCAGCAGCACCCTTCCACTCCCATCCTCGTCCGATAGGATGTGGTCCACGACGCCTCCGCTCGAGTACTCGCTCCCCTCTGGCTCAACCCTGGCTCGCTCCCAGGCCGCCCAACCGGTGCTCACCCCGTCGACCGCAAACCGCCTTCCTCCATCGGCCGTACCACGGCCATCCGTCCCATCCCGTCCAGCAGGCACGCTCCAACGAGCCTCGTCCACCTCGCGGACATACTCGCACGCACGGACCATCTCGACCTCGTCCTCGTCTCCGACCTCGCTGCTGCACAACCCACCGACGATCGCGCCCATCCCCGTCCGACTGCAGTCGTCCTCGCTCATCCACAACTCGGACTCACCCTTCCACGCCCGAGCACACCACCACCACCACGCACCTCTTTCCTCAGGAGGAGGATCCACATCATCCAGCTCCAGCTCGACCCACACCAGCCGTCCCATCCCCACCAGTGCCCAGCGCCCGTCCTTCAGCCGCACCTCTTCTTACACCTCCTCCTCGTCCTCAACCTCCTCATCATCCACCTCCTCGGACTTGCACACGATCTACAACCCCTCCGACGTCTACGTCCCCATCTCGCCCACCTGGGGAGTAGCAGCAGGCGGACCCTGGGAGGGCAAGAGCGCGTCCTGGGACGAACGCTACCTCCGGACGACGTACGAGGACGAGAGGGATGCCGAGGTGGTGACCGCCTTTGGCAGTCGGATAAAGTGGGACGCGTTGATGGAGAGGAGGAAGAAGGGCTAGGGTCGTCGCTTTCGATCGTGGCGCAGGCTTCGACAGACACACACACGGGATTGGGCTCGGTCCGCTTTGGCATCATACACACACGCGCCCGCAAACACGTACATCTACGCGCATCGGAGCTGGGACGCTCCTTGGATCGGTACGGCACGCACAAGTATATTAGCGGGCTGGCCGATCGGATGGACACGCTGCACCCACGTGCCACCGCGGGGACGGGGATCTCGCCAGGTTCGCTTTCGTATCTTACATTTTTTGGGTCTTAGGGTGTCTTAGCTTTCTTACTAGTCACGCATCAGCTGTCCTGTTTTGTTACGCCTCTGTCCTTGATGGTTCCTTCGCTTTCGCTTTGCCATCTTCTGTCTCCCTGGTGCGGGCTTCGTTATTTGCTTCTGCTTTGTTTCTTTACGACTTTCTACGCCTTTTCATTTGGGTTATGTTCATGACCTGCTTCTCATCTAACGTCCTGGTGGTGGTGGTTTGATGATGATTAAGATAATCGTGTATCGACAACAAAACCGACCAGAACCCCCCCTCTTCCGTCCCTCAGCTCTCCTCCACCGCCTTCCTCCTCTCCTCCCCTTCACCATCCGTCTCCTTCTTTTCCCTCCGCTCCTCATGACTCACCCTCTCCTCCTTCCCTCCCTCCCTCACAGCCTTCACATTCGACGTGTCCCTCGCGCCCCCCTTTCGACCGTAGAACAGATCGCGCTTCCACTCCGAGATGTTTTGCGCGCTCGACTTGGGTGCGTTGGATGGGTGGGAGGAGGAGGAAGGGGGGTCGTTCTTGTGGTTGTCGCGCTCTTCTTCTTCGACTTGGAGTTTTTTGCGCTTGGCCTGGCGAGCGAGCGAGAGATCAGCAGGGGTAGTCAGCGCGCGGCCGAGATGGGAACAGGAACAGAAGAAGAAGAGGAGAGAAAGGTCGGGCTGACCTGTTGCGGGTGCAGGATCTTCTCCTTGATTGCCTTCTCCTTCTTTGTGAACGCGCCGTACTTTTCGAGTCCGAGGAGGATCGCCTCGGCCTTCTTGACCTTGACTTTGGACAGGTCGGCGCCTTGGCCCTCGAGTTGGGTGAGGAACGCCTTGAAGTGGTCGATCGAGGTGCGGTAGTGCCCGCTCAGCGGACTGAGGGAACGGATGAGGCCGTCTTGGACCTGTGCGCAGACGAGAGAGGACAGGGACGGACGTCAGTGATAAAGGATGGACGACAGAGAAGGAGAGCGGACGACGAACGGTGAGGATGCCTGCGCTGGTGACTCGACCGCCAGAGAGGAACGAAGAGTGCTGGAAGTTGCCCGTCTTCTTGAGGCCGACGAACAGGTTGCCATCCAGGTCGGCGACATAGATCCACTGGGACAGCAATGCAAAAGGTCAGACAGAGTCCTTCGGGGGTGAAAGCAGACGTGGAGCAGACGTACGGTGTTCTTGCGGACGGTCTTGCGCAACATCCGTTCCGACAGTCCGGTGGCAGTAAACTTCGAGAGGAAGCTCTTGAACGGGCCCTGGTGCTGCGTTTTCGGCGTCGCGTAGTGGGCAGCCTCCTCGTTCTCTTCGTCCGACGACGAGATCGACGACGCGTCCGAGTGCTCCGACCCAAGCGGGGATTCTGGTTGATCTGATAAAAGTCGGCGGAGGCGACGGGACCAAAGCTTGTCAGTCAGCCCGTCCGTTGATGGTGTCAGGAGCCGTCGGAAGCCATCGCACACACCTTCTTCTTCTTTCGGCACGCTCTGTTCCACGGATCGGATCGGTCAGAGAGACCGAGTGCAAAGTCAGATCACCGACGCAAAAGTACTCACCTGCAGCGGAACGATCCCACCTCCATTGCCGGCGTCCATGTACTTCTTCGGAGCCGTGTCCACCAGCTGATTCGCGAGCATACTGGAGTGCCAACGGAGCAGACCATCTTGACGGGAGATGGCGACCAGGTAGCTGATCATTGCACAGGGTTCGTCAGCACGCGTGGCGACGACGATGAAGCCGGACAAGCCAGACTGACTTCAGACGCTGCTCGGCCGACAGATAGGTGATGCGCTCCTTCTCGAGCTGTTCGCGCGAGCACTCCTCCAAGGACAGATCTTTGCCCTCCCCGCGGTCGAGCCATCTGTGAGAGACGTCAACGGGGGTCAGGTGAGGCCGGGAATGTTCACAGAAAAGGAACGAGCAGAATCTGACCTGAAGAAGTTGTCTGACGTGTCGGATTCCTCCCATTTCGCGTGATAGTATTTGAGGTTGCTGCCATAACGGTGGCGGCCATCCACCTTGAGAATGCCAAAGGAAGCAAGAGGAGCGATCAGTCATCCGTCGCCTCCCTCTCTTCCCGGCCGCAGAGGTTCCCTCCCATCGAGGTCGACTTGCCATTTCAAGCCAGTGCTGCGCTTCGAGCTATCCCCAGCGAAAAGAGAGAATAACCAAGTCAGAGCAAGAAAAGGAAAGGCGGGGTCTGAACAGGGCATATCTTGACCGAGTGCCAGCCTAAGAACTGACGTGCTTGTTCTTGATCTCGAGTCCCTTCCTGCTTCTCTTCTCCTCACCAGGACTCGAGGAAGCCTTCGTTTCTGGGTCGATACCGGATCCGTTCTGGTCGCGAACGCCGGAGAAAGTCGAGGTCAGCCCTCACTGTCCGCCGGCGGAACTGCTCTCGGTCGATTGGTGTCAAGTCGGCTAACCTGGAGTTGAGTGGCGGCATGAAGCCCGCGATGCCATCGTTCCTTTGCCGTGTTCTGACGACGTGCAGAGAACGGGAAAGCAAGGGTCAGCGCTTGTCTATTTCCGTCGGCCTCGGGACGAGAATGGCCGGTGACGATTCCCCTCGACCCTGGCCTCATGCTACTGCGTGATCTCGACCAAGTGTGCTCCCGCCCCTACTCATATGACTCGCTGTTTCGAGAGCCTAGCGTAGAAGAGAGCGTGTGTGGGGTTGGACGGGCCGAGAGGACGTTTCTCGACCGCGGGATCGTCGAGCTCAACGTTCTGCTCCTCCGTCCCGTCAGAAAACGACGTACCTTGCCGGCATTGGCGTCGCGTTCAAAGTTGACGGCCTTGTTCTTGCTGAGAGCGTCGTTCCATCTCCCTTGCGACGACCTGCAGTGAAGGCGTCGAGTAGATAGCGACGAGCACGTGAGTGAGCTTGGAGCCGGGGCCTCGATGCAGACTGGGTCGCTTACAATCCGCCCTGTTTCTGCCTTGCCTGATGGCCTCGGTAGTGCTTCTGGATAACAGCAGCCGCTTTTGCGTTCGCTCTGTCCTCATCGGTGACAGGCTTAGGGCCCGTGTGTTGGGGCTGAGAGGTGGATGGCTGAGAGAAGGCGAATCAAACAACCAGCTGGTGAGCTCGGGATGGCCGACATCCCCTGATCCTCCTGCGACGGCCCATCTGTACGACCGGTCATGCAGGACAAGGCATGGATGGCTGTCGGATATATCCCTGCGCGCACCTGTGAGGAGGATGGCTCCGTTGTTGTTTCCGACATTGCGAGTGGTGGATGTTTGATTGCGAGGGAAGGTCAGCTTCCGAATTCGGGCCTCGCACATCAAAGCAGCCGACAGACGACAATGACGCGGCAGCCAGCCTACAATTCTCTGCTCGGAAGAATGTAATAGATAGATGCTCTCGACGCAGAAAGCAAAAGTCCTGCATCCGAGAAGTTGACGAGCAGATCTGAGTTGACAGGGGCCATCCGCGCCTTGCGTCTGTTCCAGCCTGGGTCAGCCCACTTGTTAACATCATCGATCAAGACTACGTACGACCATTGACGTCTCGAGAGTCATCTCTGATCGATCTAGATCCATCGGCCGAGTTGTACGAATGTCTGTGGACCCTCTGGCTGGGTCCCGCGTGGTCGCCAGAGAGTGAGGAGCGCCGGTCCAGCCGACGCGGACCTCGAGCTCACACGTCTCTCTGGCCGCCAACTTTGACCCGCCCTCCCTCGCCTTCCGCCAGGCTCGTCCCGGCTCGCCCATCGACGTCTTTCTCCCTCACCTGCGTGCTCGAGACCGAAGATTGTCCGTGTCTGTGGAGGCTTGTGTGGATCGAGCGCGAGGTCCGAGACCTGTCGTCCATCACCTTCGTCCCTCTCTGCTCGACTCTCGTCGTCCGTCCTCAGACCTATCGTGTGAGTGGCTATGTCTGTACGCCTGATGTCTGCGAGTGATCTCGCCAGGGAATTGATGTCTGCCTGTCTGTCTGATAGCGTGTGCTGAGAAGGACATAGCTGCGAAGCCCTCGCTTCTGTGTCGTCCCGAGCTCGTCGTCGCCCCCACCCGCCTGAACGAGAGGCCCTCTCGCCATGTCGGGAAGCAGCAGCAACAACAGTCTTCCCTCTCCACCAGCCATCTCTCCGCTGGCGAGGAACCGTCCTACCGGTGCGCGCAAGCCAGGCAAGCTGGCGCTCCGAGTGACGAACCCGACCTCGTCAGGCTCGGACGAAGACGGACCCTCCCACCACCGAGCTCGCTCATCAGCAGCCCATCAGCAGCCACCACCGCACCCACACAGGAGTCAGAGCTCACCGACCACGGGTCCAGAGTCGATGTGGAGCCCGCTCGTCGCGTCTGGGCCGTCGGCAGCAGGCGGAGGGGGACCGGGAGGGATGCCGACCCGAGGGCACACGATGATGGCACCCCCGTCGCACAGCTACCCTCGCCACACACCCCCTCAGACAGCAGGAGAGCCGAGCTCATCGTCCTCGACCAGCTACTTTGAGGGAGCCTCGTACCCAGCAGTCTCGGGTGGAGGGTCCGGTCAGGGCTCGTCATCGCCATCGCCCTCGAGCTACACTGGACCCTCTGGAGCTCGTCCGACCATGCCGCCGCCCCCGAGCTCGTTCGCGTCCTCGTCCCAGACGTACACAGGCTCGTCTCGCCCTTCTGGTACTACCCATCAGTCTGCAACATCTTCATCGTCGTCCCAGTCGTCGTCG
Source organism: Mrakia hoshinonis (assembly GCA_036245725.1). Taxonomy (NCBI): domain Eukaryota; kingdom Fungi; phylum Basidiomycota; class Tremellomycetes; order Cystofilobasidiales; family Mrakiaceae; genus Mrakia; species Mrakia hoshinonis. The sequence goes on from BTPH01000077.1 coordinate 67,133, forward strand.
TTTTCGCACCTGCCGCTCAACTCGCCCCTGTCGCCCATCACCCTCACCCACACCCTTCCCTTCCACTCGACACCCACAACAAGCTCAGGACAGAGCTCAAAACCGCCAACCCCACCGCCAAAGTCGCCCCTCCATCAGCCCTATCCGCCTTCAGCATACTCGCCAAAGATGGGGCTCGGCGGAGGCGGGTTTGTGTCCGAGAACGAAGCTCGCAGGCTGGCAGCCGGACGGGCCAGCGGAGAAGGCAGAACGAGCGCAAGATCCTCCATGGACGCAGCGGTGAGTCAAATGAGACCTTGGCGTTCAGCTGGTCGTCTGTGCTGACCCATGCTCCCTTGGTCGCAACTCGCAGTCCGCTCCCAAGCGGGCTCCGCTTGGCCCTGTCGTTCTCTTCGTCACCGTCGATGGCTCAACCTTCCATCAGGCCGACGTCTCAGGATCCGACTGTTCAGCCGCTATCCGCGAGAAGGTCTTCACCGCTGCGCGTCCATCCTCTTCTCTGCGTCCTGAATCTCGATCGATCTTGAGCTGACCGCGTCCTTCACCGACTTGTTCGCAGGTTTCGATCGGGGACGACGACTATGACTCGTTCTCGCTCTTTCGCCGTCGGATGGGAGCCGCACCAGCACCGTCGGACCTGGCAGTCCCTCTCGAGGGCGAGGGTCTGTACGAGTACTGCTCCGAGCCAGGCGAGATCAAGGGCGTGCTCGCCGTCCAGACCTCTGTCGGAGGATCTCAGCCGTCGGTCCCACTCGTTCCGCCCCCCTCTTCGTCGCACTCGTCACCGCGTACAAAGGGTCACTCTCAGACGGGAGGGTACCACCACCCCAAGTCTGGAAGCGTGAGCAGCATGTCCGAGCAGGTCGAAGGCGCAGAATACTTTGGTGGGGCCGCGTCTGGCTACCAGGCTTCGGCTTCCGAGACGTCAGTGTCCGAGCTCGATGGACCGACTGGTGGGGCTCTGTTGCATCGCAACCGAGCGAGGCGAACGTCGTCTCACTTCGGAGGCGGCGCAGGTGTGACGAGCCCAAACTCGAACACGTCCTCGAGGAGGGCGGCGGCCGCTTCGAAAGCCGCCCTCGTCCGGTCGCCAGATGAGACTCGTAGTCCGGCCATGTCGACGAGCTCGTCTGTGAATGGAGGACTCGGCGTCGATCTCAACTCGTTCAATCGGCGGGGGAGCGTCACACCGACGCCGCCGACTGTCCTCCCACTCAACACCCCGAGCCGCAACGTCGCCTCACCCGTCGAACGGCCAGAGCGACCAACGTCATCCTACTTTACTCGTCACCTGGCTTCATCGTCTCGTCCCACTTCTGCTGCGTCTCTCGAGGACATCCGAGAGTCAACGCGCGCATACGGAGGTGAGGACGCCGAGGCTGCAAACGACGATTTGCTGCGGCAGCTCGAGGCGGAGCAGAGGCGAGAGGAGGAAGAGGAGAAGCGGAACCTCGACAGGATGGCCGCCGAGTGGGACGCAAAGGACCGGGCGGAGGAGCAGGAGAGGCGTCAGAAGCAGCTCGATGCCGACAGAGACGCAGCCATGAGGGAGCAGAGGAGAGAACAGGACCTGTATCACGTGAGTCAAAGGCATCAGCGGCTGACTTAGTTCGACGCTACTGACAGGCTAAATCTCTCATCTGTATCCCTCAGGCTCAACTGATCCGAGAGAAGCTAGACCGTCAAGAGCAGGAGCAGCAGCGACTGTACGCGATCGAGCAGGAGCACTCGCTCGTTCAGCGGCAGATGTCTCGCGCCCGCTCGGGCTCGACGACGGGTTCGCCCGCTCCGCCATTGGTCGACGAGTTTGGAGGTGACTGGCGACGCACAGGCGGAGGAGGGCCCAACAACATCCGCACCCTTCCCGTCGCTGGCGCGAACGCGGGCAACAACACTCGGACGGGTCCGACCGACTACCGCTCTGTCTCAAGCATGGGGCATCGCCAGGACAACGGCGCGTACGCAGCCGGAGCTCCGTCTTCTGCGACGCTCGACCCAGCGTCGAGGCTGCACTACGAGCAGTCGATGGCTCAGCGACGAGGGCAGGCCTTCCCTCCTAGCAGCAACCCTTATGCGGACACGTCATACCAGCTGTCCAGTCAGACGTTCAACCATCAGCGCGCACCCCAGCAGGACCCTCGCCGGGGATCAAACACGGTTCCGACTCCCACCTCGTACAACCACCCAGCCGGACAGCAGTCCAGCCCTGGCTACCCCGCTTCCCCCTTCCTTCCTCCCGGCCGAACCCAGCCGCCTCAGAACCAGGACACCCAGTGGTCGCCCCAGGTACCCCATCTGGGCGTTCCTCGACCTCTGCAGCCGATGCGGAGCAACCCAAACATGGGAGGCGGACCCAACCAGTCGGCCCAGTACCGCCAGGTGCCAACGAACGAGTTCTACCCAAACCAGACCCAGCCAGGGACACGCAACGCTCAGCAACAGCCCTTCGCTCGACCAGGGCCGGGATACAACGAGCAGGCCTACTCGGCAGGCGTCACACGACATCGGTCCGCCCAGGCGAGCACGCAGCCAAACACGCCGACCCCGTCCGCGCAACAGTTCCGGCAGCAGCAACAGCAGCAGCATCCGCAGCAGCAACACCAGTTCGCACCTGGCTACGCCCAGCCGAGTCAGCCGTCTTCGAATCAGTGGAGCCATCAGCCGACTCCGACGAACGAGTACCCGCCTTTCGACCCGACGATCCGAGACCCAGCCCAGCGACGAGCGTACAGCCCAAACTCTGTGCCCACCCCTTCGCGCAGCCCAGGACCGTACTCTGTCGAGGGTCCAGAGTTCCCGACCCCTCAGCGGCGTCCTTCGTTCGACCCTCGTTCCGGCGCGCCTCGACCCAACACGCACTACGTCGAGTCCGAGCCTGCGAGTCTCGCGCCTCCACGACGACCTTCGAGCACACACGAGTCTCCCTCGAGCTCGCCGGGCATCTCTCCTCCCGACTTTGGCGCCGACTGGGACCCGAGAGCGGCCAACCAGGCAGGTCCGTACCCGACGATGCCGAGGGTCGGACGGAGGCCTTCTCTGGAGCCTGAGGGAGCGTTCTCGCGCAGTGGACACGGCAGGTTCCGAACCGAAGGCGCCAGTCCGACGGAAGCTCTCCGTCGCACGGTCACCGAGGCCTCTCCACGCGGCTCAGGACCTCCGCCACTGCCGCACACGGTGTCCGCTCCTGGGTCAGCCGATCCCTCGTCTGATGGAGGTCTATACGGCGGAACGAACCCGTTCTCGTCCTCTGTCTCGCGAACAGGCTCAGTCGGGAATGCTGCCGCCGCTCAAGCGTTCCCTCAGGCGACACGCCCGCCTCCACCGCCACCGCCTCCCCCTCCGCCTCCACCTCCCGCGCCTGTCCCGTCCGTGTTCGAGGATCTGTCAAGGAACCGGTTGGCTGTCGACCAGTCTGACGAGGATGATTCCTCGGATGACGACGGCGGCACCAACGTTCTCTTCCGATCCGCACCAAAGAAGCTGGCCGTCGTCCCGCCCGCGACCCCTCGAGCGTCGACGCCGTCAAAGACGTACTCCGGAGACACCGAGCGAGGTCCGCCCACCGCTCGACCCGGTCAGCATCAAACCGAGGAGGACGACCCTGACGGGACGCTCAAGGAGTCTGTCCGGCTCGCGCTGCTGTACAACCACTCGCCAGAAAGCACGCTCACCACCCGGCCAGCCCGGCTCGACAACCGATCCCTCCCTCCCATCCTCACAAGTGCTACCGCGACCGCCTCCAGCGCGCCGAGGAGTCGAGGCGAGTCATCCGTGCCCCACTCTGGCTCGTCGTGGGAAGACACACCTGCGTCGACGGATCCGACCGGCGAGGAGGAGGCGTTTGACGAGGAGATCCTCAGCGCTCGGGCTGCCGGAGGCGGGCTCACCTCGACCAAGCTCGCCAGGCGCAAGACCGTGTTTGCCCAGAACGAGGACCAACAGTGGGCGTTCCGACCGCCGCCCGAGGTGGTCGTCAAGCAGCTGTCAAAGTTCTTCCCCAAGGTCAACCTCGAGGCCGAGGTCATCGAGGCCGTCGCGACAAACATGGTCGCCTCTGGTCTCGCTCCGCCGGCGCTCCTTGCCTCGCCCAACACCAAGCTGCAGAACCGAAAGTCGATCCGACGGGTCGCGGAGGAGAGGCAGAAGATCCTCGACAAGACGACGCCCGCGGTGGTCGAGCCCCAAGCGTCCGTCAAGGTGGTCAGACGTCGAAGCACAAAGATGTGGGGCAGCAAGGTCGAGGAGGTCAAGCCTGGCCAACTCAAGGGCCCGTCTCACATCCCGACCGCCGTGCTCGAGGTTCCCGAGGACGGCTCGTCTCCCAGCGCGCAGCCAGACACGTTCAAGTGGGTCAAGGGTGACCTCATCGGAAAGGGAGCTGTACGTTGCTTTCAGGCTGCCGTCTCTATCCTACGTGCCACGACTTACGAATCTGACTCTTCCCTGCAGTATGGCCGGGTGTACCTCGGTCTCAACGCGACGACGGGCGAGATGATCGCTGTCAAGCAGGTCGAGATGCCAAAGACGCTTTCCGACCAGGCGGACGACCGTCAAGTCCACACGATCGCTGCCCTCCGCTCCGAGATCCAGCTCCTCAAGGATCTCGATCATCCGAACGTCGTCCAGTACCTCGGTCCGTACATCTCGTCTCTCTAGTGATTGACAACGACGTCCGCTGATTTTCTCTACCGCGCATCGCTCTCGCTCAGGCTTTGAGCAGTCGGACGACTTCATCTCGATCTTCCTCGAGTACGTGCCTGGAGGATCGCTCGGCAGTGTCTTCCGCAAGTACGGCAAGCTCCAGGAGGGCGAGGTCCGCTGGTTCTCCAAGCAGATCCTCGCCGGACTGGCCTACCTGCACAGCCTCAACATCCTCCATCGCGACCTCAAGGGCGACAACATCCTCGTGGACCCGCACACAAACGGGGTCTGCAAGATCACCGACTTTGGAATCTCAAAGCAGAGCTCGGACGCGTACAAGAACGACGATGGGACGCTTTTGCAGGGATCCGTCTTCTGTGAGACTCGCTCCTTTCCTCCTTCCTGCTTACGGGAAACATCAAAGCAGCACACTGACTGGTCCGTCTCCTTCGTGATTGTCGATTCGCAGGGATGGCTCCGGAGGTGGTCAACAACCAGGGCCGAGGCTACTCTGCCAAGGTCGACATCTGGTCGTTCGGTTGCGTCCTTCTCGAGATGTTCAGCGGCGAGCGACCCTGGCAGGGACTCGAGATGATGGCCATCATGTTCAAGGTACGCAGTCTCCCGATCCCCTGACTTGCTCTTCTCGTTGATCTGACCCCGCCTCCTTCGTCTCTCTCTCTTCCCAGCTCGGAACCGGCAATCGTCCTCCGATCCCTGAGGACCTCGACCTCTCTCCGGCCGCGCTCGACTTTGTGAACAACAAGACGTTTGCGATCCTCGAGGCGGACCGACCGTCAGCGGATGAGGCGTTGAAGCACCCGTTCTTCGCCGAGGACGGTGGGTGGACGTGGGAGAAGGATTCGGAGCTGGCGAAGAAGGTGACGCTCAGTGGTCTGGCGGGGAGGAGGATGGGCAAGAGGAGCTGAGGTGGAGCAGGGAGAGGAGAGAGGGGTCGGACTTTTTCACATGTTTTCATTTTTCCGTTCATTCGCTCGATTTTGTTTTCACGTCTACTTACGCCTGATGATCTTTGTTTCTCTATCTCTTATGCATGGTCCCTTTCCACGACTTGAGCCGGTTGACGGGGTGGCAACGAATTGCGAGCGAGAGCAAGTTGAGCTCGGTCCGTCCTTCGGGAGTCGAGCTCACCTCCACCGGCCTTCTCTACCTCTCTACCTCGCTCGGGCCATGTCGGCTCCCTCTTCTCCTCGTCCGGCTGCGATCGACCTCCCATCACCGCCTACGCTTGAACCCCCATCTTCGACGGCTGAGCCTACCAACACGCTGGCTCTGCTGCTTCCTCATCCGTTCTTGTTCCACCCTCCCATCCTCGCCCTCCTCCGGACGCACTACGAGTCCTTCGGCTCGATCCACACCTGGGCCCCCATCCGCGCCTTTGGTCGGGTCATCATTGTGTACGATGAGGATGCGTCTGCGATGCGAGCCAAGAAGGAGGGTGACCACCTCGAGATTGGAGGAGAGCAGGAGGAGATGGCCTCGGCCCAAACCGTCCAGGACGAGGCATCTCGCTTGAAGGACGGGACCTACTTCCCAAGACCCGTAGAGGGATCAGACGGAGTAGCAAGACACCCAAAGTGAGTCTGTCTACCCACCCTCGTGCCAGCAAACCCCCTCCTGGACCCGGGGGGAGGGAGGGAAGGCTGTGCGGCATGTGAGCTTTCGCGCTTCGCTCTTCTTTTCCGCTGACCTCTGCCTCTCTCCCTTCTTCTTCAAACCCGCCATCTCCTCTCCTTCGCTTACGTTTTCCCATGATGTCAGACTCACCCTCCGCTTATACCTCGCAGCCCCTACTCCTCTCCTAGCCGACAAGGACCACCTCGAACCACCCCCGATCACCAAAAACTTCCTCATCTCCCCGCCTGGCTCACCCCCCGAAGGATGGGAGCCCATCCTCGAGGACCCTCCGAACTCCAACACCCTCGCGACGGACCTGATGCGTGCGTTGGAGGCACTAGCGTTCAAGGCTCCCCGAAAAGGGGAGAGGACGACGATCATTGGGGATGGCGAGCTGGAGGGACCGAGCGTGACGGTGCAGGATATGGATCCGGAGTTGTACGAAGAGATGGACGACGGGGAGATTCCGGATGAGATCTTTGAGAGTGCGGAGGGGCACAGACAGGCGGTGAGGATCAGTCAGGTGAAGGCGACAGTGGATAGCATGGGAGGAGGAGGAGGAGGGGACCGGACGCCGGGAGGGTCCCTCTTTGGAGGGTACGCCGACGCGTTTGCGGTGGGAGGAGGGAAGATTGTGCCGACGCCTATGCCGCCGAGGAAGTGAGGCCCGTTTCTGGCCATGTACTTGTGAGTCTCGTTCTTCCCGGCTCAGATGACCCGCAGAGCTCCCGCTGACTGGTCACCTTTCTCGCTTCACCCTTCCCAGATGACCTGACGACCCACTCGCCCTTGCAGCGACACGACACAACTTCCCATCCACTGCCTACGCGTTCTTTCCAACTCGTGAGTCTTCCTCTCCTGTTCTCTCGTCCAGGCTTCGCGTGCCCGCATCCCTCCCCACCGCCCACACCTCGAGTCGAGACAGCCATCCCTCGACTCTTTCTCTCGTTTCAATGAAGACACCATATCAGACCTGTGCTTACTCTGTAAAGGAGATGGTGAATTGATCAAAAGCTTTCAAACGGCGACATTCTGATACCCCTTGCAACCCTACACACCTCCTTTTTCGGCTTGCCTTTCCTTTGTGTTCGACCTGGTTGCTGACTCTTTCGCTTTCTCTTCTTCTTTCGGCTTTCAGATCTTGCTCAGCAGCTTGACGTTGCGAAGAACACGATACATGATGTGACCATATCTACTCGAGTCCGGCACCTCGAAAGACGACCAGAGATCGAGAGCCAGAACATCGCCTGCACCTTCCCGACCTCAATCTTCTGTCCAGCTTCCTGTCCCGCAAGTCTTTGGTGGCAGAGCGCTCTGCCCTCGTCTCGAAGCAGCTCCGTTCAGATGACCGGACCCTGCATGAGATCCGGCCGTAGGGAATCACGCTCTTGCGGCCTTGTCGGCACCGGGCATCGTTGCCACCGGGTACACCACTGCCTCCACTCTTCCCTACCATCCACATCAGTCTCTCCAGCTCTACGTGAAGTGGTCTCTCAGCTGCCCGCTCTCGAATCAGGTCCGGAGCTCAGAGCGCATCTTCAGACCAAGCTAGACGTGTGCGCACGTCCCCTGCACGTCGAACGAATCGACCTGCGTGCTTCTCTTCCGAGGTTGTCCCCACCGCTTCACCTCGCCAGGTCCCCACCTCTTCTATCCTCGCCGCGTCTGTCTTCTCGATCTCTCGGCTGCTCTCACTGCCATGCTCGACAGACCCCGATGATGCTGCTCTCTCTTGCGCGCGGCCTCGCTCGCTCCTGGTCGTTGCTCCACCGGCTCTCCCCTCCGCTCCGCGGTTGCCGCCCTCTCGCCTCATCGGCCTTGTTTGACACTTTGTCTGCTCGGTCGCTTTGCCCCTTCCGATGTCGTGTGCGCGATGTGCCTGCCCAGTCCACCGGCGACGCCCGATCTCCCCCACCCCAACCAAAAAGTCGAGCATACCCCTCTTGCGCGACTTCTGCCCGCTGCTCGTCGCTGCCTGTCCAGACAACTGGCGTCTTTCTGGTCGACAGCGTCGCCAGCCATCTCCTCGCCATCACTCGGGCGCTCTTCTTGAGCTGGCGCCGGGGAGTCTCGGCGGAGACAGGCCCACCAGTCGATGAAGTGCGCAGTCGCCCCATCCTGTTGGGCCTGGGGGAGCCCCTCTCGTGCCCTCGCGTTCCGAGAGGGAGGCTCCGCTCCTTCCCCCAAACTTCCCCAGTCCTCCAACACTCACTCTCGAACCTGTCCTGCTCTCTGTCTGCCCTGTCTCAAGCCTTCCAGCAGCAATGTGTGAGTCCTGCCATCTCTTCCTCTTGAAGGCGTGGCTGGTGCGACCGACGAGGCTCGCGAGCGTCGAGGGCGAGGTCACAACAAAGCCGGAGAGAGAGGCTCGACGATCGCACTCGAAGAGCTCGCGCGCTTGCCCCAACGAGTTCTGGGTGAGCTCGCGTGAGCGCTCAGATCTTGAGTCTGCATCGCAGCTATGCATCTCCTGGCCCGCTCAGCGCAAGGAGAGTAGTAGAGGTGCGATGGTGCCTGGCTGGAAGACGTCTCGTGGCGTTCAGGCTGGCGTTTGCAGGCTGCTCGGTCGGGAAACAAACTGGACCAAAGGCTCGCCCGCTGATCATCCATCCCATCCTATCTCGCCTCTTCGCATCCATCCTCGACTCGCAGCTCCCCACCCAACCCTTTCGCCCATCTCGACGATGAAACGCACTCCCTCCCCTCCAAACACCCATACCTCATTTGCGCCCTCCCCCCTCTCCTCCCCCGTCCTCTCGTCCGCCTCCTCGTTCACCTCGTCCTCGTCCTCTCCACCCTCCCCACCCTCAGCAACCGCCTCCTACTTCAACCCTACCTCGAACTCCTCTGCCCCATCAGCCCGTCCAGCAGCACCTGAACGACGGCGGTCGTCCGGCGGGGGGTTTCCGAGAAGTCAGCCGTTGAGGCCATTGTTGGGGCTGACGTCTTTGGGGGGTGCGGGGGGAGTGGCCGCACCGAGCGAGAAGCCACAGATGGTGCCGATCAATGGGATGAAGACGGGGTTGGGGAAGGGAGGGAAGGTCAAGATGCTGGTGGGGAGGAGTATGAAGGTACGTACTTGAGAGAGAGAGGTGACGCGGCATCGTCCCGAAGAGGGAGGGTGGTGAGCTCGCGCGCGAGAGGCGTTGATGGAGCCGAGCTTGTTGGATGAGGTTGACTGACCACTCACCCTTATTGACTGTTCTGCAGACGACCTTTGACCTGAACCTCTCGAACCGAGAGCTCTCTAGGGCCGAGTAGTCCATCCTGCTTCGACCGACCTTTGCATCGGCCGCTCGGCCCCATCCGTCCGACTCCCCTCTCTGCCCACTCTCTTCTTCTCATCCCACACACTATCCCATCTCACCGCACACACGGACTTTATGCCTCTCCTTCCTTCTTCTCTCTCTTTTTCTCTCAACCTTCGCTTAGCCTCGACTCGATCTGCTTTCGTCCGCCGTCGCTCCCTCATCTTTCCTCAGCCCTGTTCCTTTCCGTACCTTCACTTCGTTTTAGCTTTTCCTCTCTCACACCTATGCCCACCTTCGTCCTACCTTTTTGTAGCAGCCCCACTTTTGTAATACCTGTCAGCGTCTTTCGACATCGATCTCAATGATGATCTTTCTTTCTTCGCCATCCATCCACACGCCAGTTGCAAGTCTGTCCTTTTCGTCCGTCACGAGGCAGAGACCTTGAACAGAAGGAATCAAGAAGCCATGCTAGATCCATCTCCTCCCCCCTTCACTCTTCTTCGCCCCTCCCTTACCCTCACCCTCACCACCGCCACCATCCACCAAACCCAACCCTACCCCAACACCGCCATACAACACCGAACCCAGTCCTACCGCGCCTCCGACAGACGAACTACTGCTCGAAGACCTCGCAAATAACGGCGGCTGCATCGGGGGCATCCGAGTCGTGCTCATCGTATGCGACGGCGGTGGCGGTGGGGTCGGTGAAGGCAGCGGACTCGGGAACTCCGGCGGCGAGAGGTCCCTTGTCCGACGCGGGGTGGGGGAGACGATCTTCCTCGCTGGGGTTGATTGGGTTCGCGGAAGGGCGGGTGGCGGCTGTGGTGGTGGGGTTGTCGAGCGTTCTTCTTCCTCCGACTGTGTCGGAGGTGGCGAAGCCTCCTCCTCCTCCTCTGTCCTCCCACCAATCACCCCCCCACCCTCTTCGTCCTCGCCGTGTTCGGTCTCCTCCACCCCGCTCCTCCTCTCCCCGATCCCCAATTCCCTGATCGCCTCCCTCAACACCTCCCCGCTCTCATCGACCGAATGGAGAAAGCGCAGGAGGTCCTTACAGAGGTTCCACTCGTTCGCCTTCATCGCGGCGCGTAAAAGCCGGACGGTATCGGTCGACTGGTCGTCGAGTTGTTCGAGGTTGTGCAGGACGAGGAGGTACGAGGTTGCTGTGGGGAGGAGGTTGGAGGAGAGGCAGGTCTGGGG